>JAMQGT020012624.1:0-81683 GCA_024447675.2 Pterophyllum scalare | reverse complement strand
CCCGGTTACTGTCCCTGCACTGAGTTACACACAGCCGGGCAGCACGGAGCCCTGCGAGGGACAAACTGCGAGACAGCGACAAACAATAGATGACAATAGAAACGAATAAAAACGGTTCAATAAATTTCAACTCTGCTCGGGACCAGCACAGCAGCGGGAAAGGAAATAAATAATGCTAATGTAGAAAAAAATTATTAAAAAAATAGCTGAAACTGTAAATAAAGAAAAGAGTGAAAATGTATGATTTAGAAAAAGTGTTGTAAAAATAAAACATTAAAATTAGTGAGAAAACAGCTGCAAGCACTTATAATTTTAAAAAGCAAGTTTAAAGAAGCTTAAGTGAGGTCTTTAAAAATTCAGCTTATAAAACTATTGAATTTGTGTAATTTATAAATGAAAAATAAATACAGCAAGTAAAACAAAATAATTCAATATATAGCTGAAAAATGATGGGTAAGAAGTGAATAAAACAAAGTCAGTAAAACAGTGAATCCATGGAAAATGCCGGCACCTGGGAAAGAAACAAAATTCCAACGAAATAGTAAAAAAAGATTTTGAAACATTATATGAAAGGGTTAATTTATGCCCAAAATACTGTTCTGTGATTATGAAGTAATAAATGACTTTTCTCATGAAAGGAAACAGCTGCTTCACTTTGCAAAGTGTTTTTTTTCTTGTAAATTATTACCTTATTTTCAATTTGATCTTTAATTCAATCGAGCCAACAACAGGAGCACATCTCCATCACATATGAATTAATATAATAAATTCTACTAACACTACTGCTTCTGAGCTCCCACCAGCCACCTTTAGAGCAGTTTTATAAAATCTTTTTTTTTATTTCTAAAAATGAGAGAGGACTGAGTCTCTCACTTGAGCGTCCTGAAACCCATACGAGGAGATTCCTCCACAGCTCTTCCACTCTGCTCTGCCTCCGCTGCAGATGGGAAACTCACACACAGTTTTTAGTTTGTTTCTCAGATTTTTGTTCAGTGTTGAAGCCGTGCCTGTTTCCTGTGTTCAGTTTAAGGAGTTTCTGGGGACATACAACAAGGTGACGGAGAACTGCTTCATGGACTGTGTCAGAGACTTCACCACGAGAGATGTGAAGCCAGAGGAGGTAAAAATATCACTTCCTGCTTCTGTCGCTGTAAACCGCTGAGTTTTTATGAACCAAACTTTGACTTTTCCCTCATTTCAGAGACAAAAAGATGATTGGATGATGGAAATGAGCGGTTACAGAGGAACGTGTCACATCCTCACAGCTGTTTCTCCTTTGTTTCAGTCGAGCTGCTCTGAGTCGTGCCTGCAGAAGTATCTGAAGATGACTCAAAGGATCTCCATGCGTTTCCAGGAGTATCACATCCAGCAGAACGAGGCTCTGGCAGCTAAAGCTGGACTGCTGGGACAGCCGCGCTGAGCCGGGCTGAGACCCTGAGCCGGTTCCGGTCCAGCAGATCCTCTGGCTCTGTGAAAAGGGACTCTGAAACTGCAGGTGGCATTTTGTTGTCTGAGCTGAAGCTCCGCCCCTTCGCCATGGAGCCCCACCCTCTGTCTGCAGGGTAAAGGAAGCAGTAAGCTGTTTGCTGTCAAAGTATCATGAGGAACGTAGTTTACAACAGCAGATTCTTTATTAAAATGCGGAATGATCCTTTAATGTGCAGATTCTGTTTATTTAACGAGATGATGAGCTGACCTTGTTTCTTGTGTCTGGAAATTAAAAAAAATAAAAAATCCGATATCAGGAATGTGTGGAAGTTTTCATCTTGCTGTTAGGCAGTACTTTTACTCCGTACTGCTGTACACTCGCTCTGCTTGTTCACAGGTGGATATTCTTCTCTCTGTGTCTAATAAACATTTAAAACGCTTGCAGCACTTCAGGCCTTAAAGTTACTGATCTGCTTTTTGCGTTGAAGGGTTTCTGCCTCGGACCTACCTACAGCTTATTCTACCATATTCTCAGTAAAGAGTCACTCATGATGCAGAAAGATCCGCACAGTAGACAGACGTTAAGTACGCCACAGCGGGCGGACTGAGTGACGTGATAAAACTGAAAGACGCCACTTCAGAACAAGCATGAGGAAACCTTATTTTCCCTGTGCAGCAGTCATACGTGCTGTGCCCGTAAATAAAGTGAGTTAATGATGATCCATCATGGGCGTGATTCTACAGTAGAGGCGCTCCTGGATACTCTCTCAAAACGCGCTGTAGCTGTACCTGCTGCACTTTGTAACGTTAACCTCGCGGTGCTGCGGGTCATGCAGCGGCGTGTCTAATTGGCTGAGACCAGATTCCTTTCGAGGCTGCGTCCAATCAGCATCAGCGTGTTATGTGGTTGGTGGGGCTTTGTCCCCACCCCCGTCTGGAGCTGGGACTGACAGTGAGGAAGAGGAGAGAGAGGGTTTCGTATGCTCGAGCAGCGAGCAACAGGTCTGCCTCAGATCCAGAGAAACATCGATTAAAGTACGGGAACTGAGCGGCGGATAGGCAGCGGAGCGCCGCGGTTCTCCAGCAGCTTCCTGCTGGATCGAGCCGAGAGCGGAGGTCGGGCTGAAGCAGGTGAGGCGTTTCCGTCCGTCCTCCGGGGCTTTGTTATCAACAGGTGCCGCTAGCAGCTAGCTGCTAACATTAGCAGGGCATAAAGTGTGTTTCCGTGAGCGGAGCGGCTCTCCGGAGGCTGGACCGGCCCGGGGCTCCGTGTTTTCGCCGCACACGGAGACTGTCAGCTCCGAGCTCAGCGGCTCGGGAGGCAGAAGCAGAAAACTCGCAGTGAGAGCTAAAGTTAGCCAGCCAGCTGTCAGTGAGACAGTCCGGACTGAGATCAGACTACCTGTAGCTCACCTGTTACAGGTGCTCCATCTCAGAGCACTCAGTTCCGTTAAAACCCTCTTTTTAATAAGTACCTTAAAATTCAGCTCCTTTAAAACTTTATTAAACTACAGGAAACTTTATTTACTGTGTGAGCTGTTGTTTCCTCATACCTATAAATAAAGTTGCCCCCCCCGCCCGCCGCACCCTGAGGGCTGTGAGAGGAAACGTGGCTCTGACTGTTATCGGTGTGACAGGTTACAGAGGCCTGCCGCGGGCCGCCGAGCAGCGCGAATTTAAACCTTCACACTGTAGGACTATCCCACAGCCCGGCCGGCCCTAAACCCTCACACTGCTCGGTGCGGACTCTTATAAGTTTGAGTTTATTAGTCATACATTTATGAACTTTTTTCTCGTAAATTTGTGGGATTTTCTCATAAATAATTGCATTTTTCCCTAATTTTTTATTGTATTTTTTTCCCCACGAATAATTATCTAATTATTTCCTGTAAATTTTCGGTTATTTTGTCTCCTTTGTGGGGTTTTCTCTTAAATATTTTCAGGGTTCTTTCTTATGAATGTCTGAGTTCTTTTGGTCAAAGATGGTACTGTCACTCCCAGTATCCTGTTGGCCTTCAGTTTGAGCAGCTGTATTACAGTTTATTATTCAATGCATTTTTGACTATAACCGTCTGCGTGTTTGTGGCCAATGAAGTTGAACCAGTAGTGGTGCTGCAGCTTCAGCAGAGAGAACTTGTTTACCTGTTGCCTTACCCTCCAGTCAGATATCTTTGTTTTAGGGACAGGTGGTTGCACCAGAGCCAAGTTTGCACATTTTAAAAGTAATTTATTTTATCTTTTATTCTGTTTCTGACTGGTCAGAAACATGTACATGTCCTGCAGTTCATTTTGCAGGGCTCTGGCAGTGCTCCTCTGGTCCCTTTGCACACTTCGGAGCAGGTGCTGGTCCTGCTGTTGGGCTCCTCTCCTCATGTGATTTCTCCTCCACACTCCTGAGACGTTGCTGGCAGAGTGGTTTCTTCTTCCTAACTGGGCAGATTGATGTCTCTGAAGTGTGACTTTGTGTGATTTTTATTATTTTATACTAAGAGGCAACAGTCGGGAGTTGAGCTGGCTGTGCAATGCTGCGTATCAGACAGTTGGCGGGATGTCAGCTGGTTTTAAAGCTGACAGCGTTTATGTGGATTTTTTTGATACCTGTAACTGTTCATCAACAGCGCTCTTCACCACCATCATCATTATCACAGCACCAAATGAGGGTTAGTGTGTTCATCCCTGTGGTGGCGAGTTAATGATCAACTCTGTGGGACAAGCTGTGCTTTCCTTTAATTTGTCACCTCTCAGTCTGAGCTGTTGGCTGCTCTCTGGGATAGCCTGTCTCTCAGGCGGTAAATATTTGAGCTGATGACATAAAGTCTGTTTAACATCAGGACCTTAATAGCGTCACATGGTGTGTTTTTGCTCAGTGATGTCAGTGCGGTCGGCAGCTGTGTGGGTCTGATGTTAATGCTTTGCTGCATCTGCAGTTTCCCTCCACACAGTCACAGTTCAGCTGCAAGTTTGTGGAATATGTCCTCTCTGCTGTAAGAGTTTGCCATCAGCCTGCTTCAGGGCAGCTGTCCATCACATCCAGCACTTCAGATTCAGCTTTCCAAATGTTATGCTTTCTGGGGGGAGGGAGTAGGGTTGGGGGGGGGGTATCCACTTTGGAGGGGCAGACCTGCAGTCTAACTGCATCCTGCTCTTCCCTCAGATGGTGTTTTACTGTAATTTCTGCTGCGTTTCTGTGGTTTTCTTCGCTCTCGTCTCCCTGGCTGCTCTCCTCTTTCCAGCCTCTGTTGCCTCAGTACTGAATATTTAAAAAACCCAGAAGCTCATTTCTGACATCACATCAAGCCTCTGAAGCTAAATTAATAGAATAAATGAGGGCTGAGGAGATCTGGAACCTTTTCTCAGAACTTACAGCCAGAAGTTTATGAAGAGGAAAAACTTGGAAAAATAGTGTTTGTCCTATTTACTTCATTTTTTTTTCAGTAAAGGAACCATTGTGCTTTACTTTCGTATGTTCAGACTTCCAGGTGGCACACATAAAGTTGTGGGTTTTTTGTTGTAAGTTTATTCTTGTTTTTTTTAGTAAATTTGTGATTTTTTTTTCATGACTTTAAACTCAGATCCTCTTTCATAAATTTTCTTTCTACGTTTGAGCCATAGATTTATTTTTTAATTCTGAGCCACTTCTTGTCAAACTCATCCTTGTTTCTTCTCCCTACCAACATTAACGTTGTGTGTGTGTGTGTGAATGCTGTGGTTTGAGCTTGTCTGTGTTTTGTTTCCCCGTCAGCTGATGTAGTTTTGCTTTTGCAGCAGAGGAAGAGAGCGATCCAGGTGTTATCCAGGTTGGATGTTGGTGCACATCAGTTGAATTTCAGAGGTCGGAGGGAGGCAGTATGAAGAGGTCACGTTGCTAAAGCTCACTTTACTGTCCATGCAGAGAGCTGGTGAAGCGGCGAGTTGAGGACGGGGCAGAGGGCGTCGGGCCAAAGAAAGACAGACGTCCTCTGTTCTCAGGAATGCTCGCTCGCTCTCTGGCTCTCTGACCTGATTTGGGGGGGTGCCTGGAATAGTTGCCAAATCAGAGTGAAGCCCATAGCGGGGCTGACTGGTCAGTGCTGTCTGATAGGATTCTGGCTGTGGTTGGTCCATTTCTCAGTCAGTGGGACCTGAGGTTAGAGAGCTGTTAGAGAGATTTAAAATACTGTAAAAATACTAATGCATTCATCAGTGTGTGGCGGGGGCCTTTGGGGGGCTGTGACTACATATGAAAGGAAGTGTGGCTACTGCGTATAATTTAGGTCGTGAGTCCAAACAGACATCTGTGCATTTATTTAACCCTAACCCTGCAACTTCTGACCTTTTAATGCTGGACTAACTTCAAAATGTGGGTAGTTGATGGGCACCCAGGTGTGTTACTCCCGGGTATATATGGTGACTCAGTTTATTTCTTTTTATGTTGATTTGATATTTTATGTGTGCAGACCAGCAACATTTAATTTACTAGACGGTCTCCTTGCTCTTATTTTGAAAGTTCAGTTGCTCTTAACAGCATGATCCAGCCTTTCCTGTCTCATATTTGCTTCCTCACAAACTGGGCCGGGTCACTTTTGTGCAGTCCTCGTTCAGCATCTTCTCCAGTGAATTTCTCGTCTCGTGCTCAGATGCAGTGGGCTTCTAAAAACATAAAGACCCACCCAAACTTAATTAAAGGCACTTTAATGGGGTCTTTTATTTTTAAATTAGTCTAAATGCCTTTTTCCATGCTGATCTGTTCTCTGAGTCTCTCCTCCTTCAAATGAACTCCATCTCCTCCATGTTGTTTGGTAGCTGGTACTTCTGGTTCTGTTCGGTGTAGCGTCTCATGAACTAGTTCTCTACCTGCTGTAGCTTCAGGTTGGAGGATCTCTAGAGCAGAACCAGGACCACCATCACCAGTTGCAGCCCAACGCAGAGGCGGAGGAGTTCATCTGCAGGATGAGCTCCTTCCTGGGGAAGCAGCAGCGAGCCAGCCAGGAGTGAGAGAAACATGGGAGAGGAAGGGCTGGGCAGCAGCTGAACTTTCAAAATAAGACCAAGGAGGTGTCCCTCTAGTAAACTATCATAGATTTTGTCAGAGGATTAAAAAAAGTAGTAGTTTTGGTCTGTGTGGAACATACAGAGTGAAGTTAGAGCAGCAGGACTGCAGACTGTGGTGCTTCTGAGGGGAGGGAGTGGAATCGGTCCTATTTAACATGTTGAGGTAAATCCAGCAGTGTCTCATTTACTGGGAAGAAACGTTCTAACTTTGAGAAGTTTAAACATGTTTTCTGGACATGTACAGAAAATTATTTCAGTCTCTTAGAGAAATGTTCAGAGCTGTGTCTGTATCCACCCTCCTCTCCCTCCTCTCACTGTTTTCCTGTCTGGTACAGGGTGGTACAGCCACCTCTGTGTGTGTGTGTGTGTGTGTGTGTGTGTGTGTGTGTGTGTGTGTGTGAGTGATGATATCTCTGGCTTCACTCTCTGTGTGTAACATAATGGGTAATTCTTTCACATTAAAGTCATGAAGTTATGAGAGAATTGGCAGCCTGATCTCATCTTCCTTGTAAATGTATGGCCTATAAAGCATCCCATTTTCCTGCCTGATAGAAAATACTAATTTTATGTGTTATTGCAGCACATTTTGCACCTAAACCTAAATGCATAAAATATGGAGATGTGATGTAAAAAATGTGCCTGACATGCTATTTATACCCAAAGCCCAAAAGAGGTAATACAGCTTCACGATCTAAAGCAGAAGTCCAGTCAGGCTCTTAGGACTAGAAAACCAATAAAATGAGAGCAAAAGACTATTTTCCCTGTTGATGTTGCTTTGATAACCACTGGAAGCTAAATTCTGAATAATCGCCCTGCTGTAGTTCAAAGGAGTAAAAACTGAATCAGCCTTTAGTTGAAGAGTTTTATTGCCTCAGTAAGGCTCATTCATCCACACTGCAGTGGCAGATGGTGGCATGTGATGGGGTGGGTCTCTGTGTTAGGTTAGAACATGTCCTTTCTTAGCAGGTAGAGGCTGATTTCCTCAAGCTGCTGATCTGAGGGCAGCGATCCAGCGGGAAACAGCTGCAGGTCCTCAGCAGCCTCCATACAGGCTTTTCCAGCCAAACTGGGTTTCAACACCAAACTCCGCCTCACCCCCCGCAACCAAAACACTCAGCAGGAGGGCCTGGATCACTGCTGTCTGTTCCTCCCACCTCACCTTTTTATTTTTCCAACATTTTTGAGCCTTCATAAGTACAGTAAAGATCCACATGAAATGTAAGCTTTGTTAAAACTGTATTCAGATTAATTTTACAGCCACTCAGTCACAGTCCAGACTAAACCTGTTTTCTGTGAGCATCAGTGTTGAATGAACTGCAGCAGTTTGATGTCTGTGACGCAGAGGAGCAGGAGCCCGCATCCCTGGATGTTTGACCTGTTTCTGATCATTCACTGCAGGAAATCTCAATGTGCATTCTGGAAAAATTTTTCAAATCACCATGTGGGATAAGTGGCTGCTCAGGACATGTTAGAGCAGATGAAAGGTCTCCTTTTACCTACATTTAGAGAGCAGGGCCATCTTCATCTGCGATTCCTTCTGTATTAAAAGTATTGTAGCAAAGAAAAGTCAGCTGATTCAGGGGGTGGGGTTTCTGTTTTCACTGATGCAGAATGACTCGAAGATTTTAAAGAGTTGATTGACTTAAAGTGAGTTAGCACACAATGCAAAAGCCCTCTGATTTGATTCTCTATTGATTTCTGTAAATGTGGAGAATGTGTGTTAAAGCACTGAAATGCACTGTTTTAAAAAGCGCTTGATGATTTCACAGTTAAAGCTCATGAATCTGACCCGCAGAGGCTGAAAAACACCTGTTATTCACTGCGGGGGGAGCCAAACACAGTACAACAATAAAAACACACCTCTGAACAAACCTAAAGCTGCAGATCCTCAGAGTCCTGAACTGTTTATAATAGTAATTCATTAATATTAAATGGGGTCTTTATTGGCATGTAAATGTCTTAACCCTTCCAAGTTCCTACAAATGCTGAGACCTGAGGTTTCCTGACTCATTTTTATGGCACTATGATTGAAAATCAGCACACCTGGTGATGCTCATCCCAGTAAATGAACAATCTGTAATCTCACAGTGGCTGACAGGTGTTTTTACCTGGAGACAGACTCATTCGGGACACCAAATTTGGAAGATTGAAATGGAGTGTTTCAGAATTTTATTAATGCTAACAAGACAGATGCTGACTAAAAACAGCTGCAATCAAAGGTGCTGAAAGCAGAAGCTGCAGCAGGTTGATTTCAAAGTCAAATTTAATTTTAACATAAGAACACATTCATTCCTTATTTTTTCTTTTATGACATTAAAACAAAACATTCCATTTATTCTGCTGATAGAAAACGGTGCCACTGTAAACTGATATGAAACTCTGCTTATACAGTAGTAGTAGTAATAATAACAATAATGATACAAATTACACATATTTTTGTTAATACTTCCCAGGAACAGGATAAAGCAGGACTGAGACTGGAGGATTTTTAGGCTTTGTTTGCACATTTTATTACTGTATTTTGTGTCTTGGGCATGTTTTTGTGTTTGAGTGTGTTTAACAATGTGTTTATCAGTTTATTGCCAACACAGTGCAGAGCAGCTACCTAAACTCTGCTCCCAGTGAGGTAGATTATCTCATCGATAGTTTTACATCCTCATTGCGTACGACTTTGGATACTGTGGCTCCTCTGAAAAGGAAAACCTCAAATCAGAAGTGCCTGACTCCGTGGTATAATTCACAAACGCGCAGCTTAAAGCAGATAACCCGTAAGCTGGAGAGGGAATGGCGTCTCACTAAAGTAGAAGATACTCATTTAGCCTGGAAAAAGAGTTTGTTGCTCTATAAAAGAGCCCTCCATAAAGCTAGGACATCTTACTATTCATCATTAATTGAAGAAAATAAGAACAACCCCAGGTTTCTTTTCAGCACTGTAGCCAGGCTGACAAAGAGTCAGAGCTCTGTAGAGCCGAGTATTCCTTTCACTTTAACTAGTAATGACTTCATGGATTTCTTTACAAATAAAATTTTAGACATTAGAGGAAAAATTATTCAAAACCATCTCCAAGATTTATCTTCATGTTCGGCTGCTTTCAGCACTGCTGGTATTTGTTTAGACTCTTTGGCTCCAGTTGATCTTTTGGAGTTAACTTCAATAGTTACTTCCTCCAAACCATCAACATGTTTATTAGATCCCATTCCTACTAGACTGTTCAAAGAAGTCTTTCCAATTATTGATGCCTCAATCTTAAATATGATCAATCTGTCTTTATTAGGTGGCTATGTACCACAGGCCTTCAAGGTGGCAGTAATTAAACCGCTACTTAAAAAGCCATCACTTGACCCAGCTGTCTTAGCTAATTATAGGCCAATCTCCAACCTTCCTTTTCTCTCCAAAATCCTTGAAAGAGTAGTTGTAAAACAGCTAACTGATCATCTGCAGAGGAACGGTTTATTTGAAGAGTTTCAGTCAGGTTTCAGAATTCATCACAGTACAGAAACGGCATTAGTGAAGGTTACAAATGATCTTCTTACAGCCTCTGACAGTGGACTCATCTCTGTGCTTGTCCTGTTGGACCTCAGTGCAGCTTTTGATACTGTTGATCATAACATTTTATTACAGAGATTAGAGCATGCCATAGGTATTAAAGGTACTGCACTGCAGTGGTTTGAATCATATTTATCAAATAGACTCCAATTTGTTCATGTAAATGGGGAGTCGTCTTCACACAGTAAGGTTAATTATGGAGTCCCACAGGGTTCTGTGCTAGGTCCAATTTTATTTACATTGTACATGCTTCCCTTAGGCAGTATTATTAGAAAGCATTGCATCAATTTCCATTGTTATGCAGATGATACTCAGCTTTATCTATCCATGAAGCCAGATGACACACATCAGTTAGTTAAACTGCAGGAATGTCTTAAAGACATAAAGGCCTGGATGACCTCTAATTTCCTGCTACTAAATTCAGATAAAACTGAAGTTCTTGTACTCGGCCCCACAAATCTTAGAAGCACAGTGTCAAACCAGATACTTACTCTGGATGGCATTACTTTGGCCTCCAGTAACACTGTGAGAAATCTTGGAGTCATTTTTGACCAGGATATGTCCTTCAATGCACATATTAAACAGATATGTAGGACGGCTTTTTTACATCTGCGCATATTTATAAAATTAGAAACATCCTTTCTCAGATTGATGCTAAAAGTTAATCCATGCATTTATTACTTCTAGGCTGGACTACTGTAATTCATTATTATCAGGCTGTCCTAAAAACTCCCTGAAAAGCCTTCAGCTGATCCAAAATGCTGCAGCTAGAGTACTGACAGGGACTAGAAAGAGAGAGCATATTTCTCCCATATTGGCTTCTCTTCATTGGCTCCCTGTTAAATCCAGAATAGAATTTAAAATCCTTCTCCTAACATACAAGGTCTTGAATAATCAGGCCCCATCTTATCTCAAAGACCTCATAGTACCGTATCACCCCAATAGAGCACTTCGTTCTCAGACTGCTGGCTTACTTGTGGTTCCTAGGATACTTAAAAGTAGAATGGGAGGCAGAGCCTTCAGCTTTCAGGCCCCTCATCTGTGGAACCAGCTCCCAGCTTGGATTCGGGAGACAGACACCCTCTCTATTTTCAAAATTAGGCTTAAAACTTTCCTTTATGATCAAGCTTATAGTTAGGGCTGGATCAGACGACCCTGAACCACCCCTTAGTTATGCTGCTATAGGCCTAGGCTGCTGAGGGGGGTCCCATAATGCACTGTTTCTTCTCATTCACCTTGATTTACTTGTTTATACTTCACTCTGTATTTAATCATTATTATTAATCTCTGGCTCTCTTCCACAGCATGTCTTTTGTCCTGTCTCTCTCCACTCAGCCCCAACCGGTCGCAGCAGATGACTGCCCCTCCCTGAGCCTGGTTCTGCTGGAGGTTTCTTCCTGTTAAAAGGGAGTTTTTCCTTCTCACCGTCGCCAAGTGCTTGCTCATAGGGGGTCGTTTTGACTGTTGGGTTTTCTCTGTGTTATTGTAGGGTCTTTACCCACAATACAAAGCGCCTTGAGGCGACTGTTTGTTGTGATTTGGCGCTATATAAATAAAATTGAATTGAATTGAATTGAATCAGTGTGTACCTGCAGATGGACATTAGCTAGTAGTTCAGTCCAATACAAGGCATCTGTCCTTATCAGAGCTGTGTTTCTGTGCACACACGAATGAAATCTAAAACTGAGAAAGTGTGGATTCATATTTAAAATGTATAAAACAGAAACAAACATTTAAATTCCAGCTTTAAAGCACTGTTTGTGTTTTTGGGACACACTCCCTTCCCCCATCACAGGAATTTTGTTCCCAGGCTGCCTGGCATTCCTCACTGCTGCATCATGGGATGTGTGTGTGTGTGTGTGTGTGTGTGTGTGTGTGTGTGTGTGTGTGTGTGTGTGTGTGTGTACACTCCTGCATATCACAGATAACATATCAAACATGTTGTTATTGTGTTACTGAGATAAGGTGTCCATCCAGCTCCCCTTGTTTATTTTTACCATCTCTCCCTCTCTTTTTCATTTCTTTGTTACCTCGTTCGCCCTCTTCTGTCCCTCCCATTTCCTGACCCCCCCCCCCAGCAGTGCACCGGGACCACCCGGCTGCAGACAAAGCTGTTGTTGTCATGGTTATGTGTGGCGAGTGGGCGGTGGTCATGATGATGTTACCTTTGAACTAGTGACTGTGCTTCATCTCCTGCTCAGGCTCCTCGGGTCATGTGAATCCACCCTTTAGTCAAACCTCAGTTTTCACACTTGCTCCTGGTGAGTGTTGGTCTCCGCCTGGGCTGCCCTTTATCATCAGTTCTAATCATAGCTGTTATGGGCAGAACTTCTACTCTTTATAGGTTTTACCCCCAGCTGTGGGTGAGGGTTGTGACTAAAAGAAGATGGATCTGAGTCTTAGAGATAGGACGAGGAGCTTAGAGGAGAAACACTTAAAGGAGCCAGCTGAAGTGGTTCGGCTCTCGGTGCCTCCCAGCTGAGGCCATGTCCAGCTGGGGGGAGGTCCTGGTTTCAGACCCAGGACACTCTGGAAAGATTATAATTTGCGACTGGCTCTGGAACTGCTGGGTGTCCCCCTAGAGGAGCCGAGGAGCAAGGTCTTCCCTCTGCGATAAGCTGCAAATAAACAGTAGAAAATGGATGGATGGAGATATTTGACTGTTGTATAGTTGTTTGTTTTCCAGGCTTGGGATTTGTGCATTTTGCTTTGGGTAAAGCATTAGTTTGCCTGCCTCATATCTTTTTAACTAGCAGCAATGATCACTCTTCAGTTCACCTCATAGTTACTGAGATTAAACCACTGTTGAGTTGAAACAGGTATCACATCACTGTGAATATTTCCTCTTTGAAATGATACTGCTGCGCTTCATCAGCTCCACCGTGACGACGAAGCTACTTTACCTGTTAATTTGACATCATCTTAAATGTGTCTGATTTTCTCTAAATTTTGCTGCAGGCTGACGGCAGGCATCCTCGCTGTCTTTCTGCAGATACCTGCAGCATGCCGGTCCACAATCTTATGCGAACCACTGCTGGAATAAAGGTGTGATGCAGAATGATGTTATAACAGGTGATGTTATGTGTTTGTTTCCTGCGCAGGTGAAGGTGTCATGGCTGCCCACTTCACTGAGTTACCCTCCTAACCTTCCCACCAACATAAACACTGTAGAATCTGCACGTCTGAGGAATCGAATCAAACACAGCACAGGACGTGTGTGCGTGCGCGTGAGGGATGACAACCTCCCATCTGAACGGCCACGTTGCTGGAGAGGGAGGAGGAGATGACGAGCTGAGGGGAGGACAGCAGCACCGGGAAATGGCCGTCGACTGTCCAGGAGAGCTGGGGAGCCGAACGCTGCCTGTGCGGCGCTCCGCACAGCTGGAGAGGATACGACAGCATCAGGTACGAACACACAGCGATGAGAAACTGCGTTAGTGTGCCACTGTTTGCCTCCTGGGGCTGGTTCTGCTTATAAATTTGGCCCAGCAGACATACATTCATTAATATAAAATGAGGTCTTTATTGGCATGTAAATGTCTTCACCCTTCCAAGATCCTACAAATGCTGAGACCTGAGGTGTGACGTTTTCTGACGATCATTAAAAATCACCACATATGGTGACCAAGAGGCCCATCCCAAAATCAAATCAAATTTCTTTATTCTTCAGCATTGAGCGTCGCAGCAGAACTGTCGGGGGGGTCGTTTTGATGACGTTTTGAAATTAAAATGCTGCTCTCATCATCCTGGGTTGCCTAGCAACATCTACTGTTTATGCACATTTCGATATGAAGGCTGTTCTAACATGAGCCAGATGGAGCTCATAGATGGAAATACAGGGGACTGTAGTTGGATAAAGATAAATAATTACTGCAGAGCTCATCAGGTCACAGGTGGGATGTTGAGCGGGTTGAGTGTGTGGAGATCCAGTGGATTGCTGGCTGTGCAGAGCAGAGAGTCCAGAGTGTAATTAAAGAGTGAAATCCAGAGCAGCTGAATCAGGCGGGTATCAGGAGGTGAAGCTGCAGACTCAGGAGGAGCAGTGTGGACGTGGATAAGGAGAGGCTGCAGGTTCAGTGGAGTGCAGTCGGTGTGATAAACTGTCACTGTTGTACTTTTAGTTTCCTATTTTGTTGCAGCCAGTCTGTTTACATACATTCTTTAATTTACTGTAAGTAATATCAGCCATTTCCATAATGTTCTTCTTCATCAGTATCAGTGAGTTCTAACATATTTTAAACTTATGATCTGAAATGAAATAATCTAAATCATTTGGAGGACTAATAAAGCCCCTAAGGATTCTGTCTAATCTTACTTATAATTAGAAATATTAGATGAAAATTAAAAACTGAACTAGTCCGGGAAATCACTTGTTTGCCGTCACTGCTGCTATCTGATTGTTAAGTGATGACGTAGAATTCCATTTCCGGGTCCAAACTGTAGGTGTTTTGACCGATCTGAATGTAATAGTGAACAGTCACTGGGCTGCCGTTGCTGTCCATTTAGGGGCACCTGGACCAGGAAATGACATCAGACTTAAAGACCGGATTGCAGGATGTGGTCAAAAGGACCCCCCCAGCAGATAAAGGGTTAACTTTGTAATGGATGTCTACATGACTGCAGAGTGTTGTTTTTGTCTTGTATTATATATTCTGAACTTTTAGCAAACATTAAAACTGAAAAAATGAAACATTCTTAACCAATGAAAACTGAACTGAAACACTCTGAAACTGAACTGAAAGCAAAACTTCTACATTAAATAAAACGGTGAAAAATACCTCAGCATGTACCTCTTACTGAATTAATTCTTGCATGCAGTCCTCTTAAAAGAACCAAGAACCAGCTCATTCTTTCTCTAGTGGCTTTAGTGTATTTAATGAAGCCATGCAGAAGTGTACCTTCATACTAAGAATATTTTCAGGGTTAAAGGACCTCGAACAGCGACAAATTTGCTGCTTTTAAATTTTTTCCATCATTTTTGAGTCCTCGGACCTTCATAAGTCCACAGGAACAGAAACCAGCATTGGCACTCTGGAAGTTTCATTCATGGGAGAAAACGCCACAAAGTGCATTCTGGGTAAACTTTGAAGGCTCACATCAGCATGTGGGACAGTGCAGAACAGGTTAGGGCCAAAACAAAAATTAGACTTTGTCTTTAGATCGTGCCTCTTGGAGTGGGTGTATAGTTGATTTGGCTGCAAAGAACTTAAATGTGTGTTGTCACATTTAATGTGTATATCTCATGGACCTGTGACGTATGAGGGCTCAAACATGCTGGAAAGATGATTAATAAAATGCACTAAATTTGGACCCTACCCTCTGTGTATGTGAAGGTCCTGTAAAATATTCATTATGTAAAGGAAAAAATCCTGCATGCTTTCATTAAATTTACTTAAGTTATTGGCCTTAAAATAATTAGCTGATTCTGACGGTGCCAGAAGGGAGGAACCAACTTTTCATACATATCACAGCTCAGCACACACAGGAGTGTGGAAAGATGAGCTGTTAATGGGGTCTGTTCATGGAGATGCATGAGTGGAATATGAAGGTCCTAATCTCTCATCTCCTGTCTGCGTTTGTGTGTCAGGAGGACCTGCGGCGTCGTAGAGAAGAGGAGGGTCGGCAGCTGGATCTGAACGCCTCGCTCAGACTCAGGACCCTCTCCCAGAATCCCTACAGCGGGATCGACAACCCCACATTCCTGCAAGACACACCACAGCTGCCGGCGCTTGGCAGTCAGCACACACACCCACTGCTGGGTAAAAACACACACACGGAGCAGTTATTACTGTGCAGAGTGAGGGACAAAAGGCTAAAGAGATGGAAGCGAAAGAGCTGTTGATAAGTTTGAAAAAGGAGGATGAAGAGGAGGAAAACAGGCGAGTAAAGTGAAAAGGAATGTCAGGAAGACATCGCCAGTCAGGGAGGGAATTCCTCAGGGAGGGAGTGAAGCTTATGAGAGCCTCTTGAGGACGACTTAATTAAGACTTTGTTTGTTGTGTGGCAGTGTTGACACACACAGGAGCACACACTGCACTTTGGTAGGAAATGAGAAACATGACTGTGCTCGCTGCCTCCTTCCATCATCCTCTGTTCATCTGAAATCAGAGTTCTTCCTCCGCAGATCGGGCACTTCTGTTGGTAACACTCAGCAGTGGCTGTTTTTCACATGTGAACATGTGTGCTTTGCTCTTACAGAGTTGGAGGAGCTGCTGCTGTCGCTGAAGCAGGTCCGGGGCTGCCTGTCGGACCAGCAGAGTCAGAATGACATCGAGTTGGTCCTCGCTCTGTTAAACAAGGTAATATAAAGAGAATTAGACAAAGACAGCCTCTGGTCGGTGTGTAATTGTGGCTTCTTTTGTAAGACTTTGTTGCCTCTGAGGTAGAACAGTCATCACTGCTGTCTGAGCTGCAGCTTTATGACCACAGGGGCCTCATGAGGTTTCAGAGCTGGAACTGAAGCTTCCTTACTTTTTGTTCCTGGGTAAGAGTTTCTCAGGCCTCTGATGTGTTAACAGTCTGTGTGAAGGTTGCACTGCCGAATGACTGTCAAACACAGAAAGTGTGATATCACACATGGTGTGATCAGGAAGTTCAGAGACCCCTCTTGGCAATCATCCATCTTACAGCTGCTCTCAGGTGAAGGTGGAGTTGTGCTCATTTTGCATTGAACTCCATGTTTGTGCATTTTTCTGAACTCTTTGACAGCTAGCGTTGTCTGTTCATTCAATCTCATCTAATCAGAGTCCAGACATCACGCGCATTTTAATGTTGTCTGGATGTAGACGAGTTTCTTCTAATCTGGTGTTTTAATGCATGTACAGTACCAGTCAAAGGTTTGGACAAACTCTCCAAACCTTTGACTGGTACTGTATGTGGCAGTAAACAAACCAACCATTAAAAAGTAAAACTGAGTAAACTGCAGGTTTCAGTGCATGAGGACAGGAGCATGAAAAGGTGCATTCTCGTGATTTTCTTTGACATTGATGTGGCTGTGGACCGTGACTACCTCCCGCAGGGTCAGACGGTGAGTGCCGGCTTACACCGGAACATCCTGAAGCGTTTCAAAGGGATCATTCAGCAGAAACAAGGCAGATTTAGACTTTAGATTGTGACACCTGGAGTGGGTCTGTGTAAAACCTATTTGGTTTCTATCAGAGTTTAAATGTGTTTGATTTTTATATCTTGAAGTTATGAGAGATAAAAATTCTGAAAAATAATTAAATAGAGCCAAATTTGGAGTCACCCTTATGGACTTTGAGGGCCTCTAACTCTGAATATATTCATTGTATGAATGTTAAATTTTGCTTTCCTTCATTAGACATAATGAAATTGTTGTAGAAAAAATCTATTTAATACACACTCAAACTGAGCTGCACAGAGCTGCTTTTCAGGTGATTGTGTACAGGTGATGTCAGTTCATGTTCCTGCTGTTTTAACTGGTCACGTTACGTTATGAAACCAACACTGTGTGTGAATGTGCAACATCTCTATGCAGGTCTGCAAGTATTACTGTTAGACCACAGGTGGCATATAGGAGACGCTGAACTGCAGAACCAAACTGAAGTCTGGCATGAAACACGGGAGAAGTGGAGTTTTTCAAATCTGCTCAGAAGTTGAAGTTTAAGCTCTGTCACAAAGCTCTGTGGAGTCATGTGGCTGTATTCTGCATCAGCCAATCAAATGCATGAAAGGGTGCATTCCTGCGATGGCTTGGGAGTTACAAAGTCGACCCCCCTGAGTCGTATTTCAGAGTCTCACTGGTGCCTGAAGCGATACGCCCACATCAGGGCAGCAATGGTCTGATTTCCAGCCCGAGTGGTTTTCACACCGCTGCACGCTGGCTGTAACATGCAGGGCTGCTGCTGAAATTCACTTTCTGCCAGACTGGATTTATGCATCACTGCTTCTGCAGGACTTCCTATAAACACATCAGCTTATTCAGAGCTCTAAAATGAATAACAGAGCAGATCAGTGAGTTTTAGCAGAGTGTCACTGGCTTCCGGAGTCCTCCAGAACAGATTTTAAAATACAGTCACTTTTCGTCCCACCTCACCTCTGCTCCTCCTCTGCAAAACTGTTAATTATCTCTTACCCCTCACTGAGAAAACTGGTGATGCAGCTCATTTATGACCCCCAAACTTTGAAACGGTGACCTCAGAATATTACAGAGGCAAAGTGAACTAATAATTTGAGGGAACTCTTGAAGACATATGTATTAAGTCTGGCGTTTGACTCTCATTTTCACCCAATGATGGTGCCTGAATGGAGTGAGACATTTGTTTTTCATAGCATCACTGTGTAACTAACCAGCAGTTTCAGCAGTGTTTAATGGTCAGGTAGACACAGCAGAGGCACATTTCCTCCCCTAGCATCATATCAGCTGTCTAAGGCTTCACTTACTGCCACATCACTTTCCTTTCTCCATTTCTCTGCCTCTCTTCTCACTTTGTCTCTACTTCACAGGTTTTTATGTCTAAATCTTTCTTTTTATCTCTTAAGTGACCTCCAGCATGAAGAAAAGTTACCATAGACCACACCAGGACTGATGCAGCTTTACTGTAATTGGTGACCTGAAGTGGATAGATAGCATCTGTCATTCTCTTTTTACTTCTTGTTCTTCAGGCCTGTAGCTTTTCTGTCTTGCTCAGTCTGTTTTTACCTACCTGTGAAATGACTCTCCTGTCTTTCACTCTTTGTGTCCTCCTACACACGAACGCCTGCTGACAGGAAGAGATAAATGAGCATCTCTGTAAATACACATTAAAAAGTGTTGGTTACAAAATTATAGTGAGACAGTTAATCTAATTAATGGAAGAATGAGCTAAAAATTATCTTGACTGTTGAGAGCTTTTGACTGAGGTCTTCATCTCATCAGCTCAACCCTGTTTATATTGAGTCTAAGCTCTGGACCCCAGGTTCAGTTTAATGTTTTAAAACTCAACCTTACTCATCTCCACATTTTTATTTCCTTGGAATAAAAAGAAAAAAAAATTAGAATCAAATGCTTAATGCTTTTTTGATATTTAACTTTGTTTTATGAGCATTTAAAACCAGTTTGAAACTCAGCAGTGAAATAAGTGGGATTTATTCTGAATAAGTGACGAAGTCCACAGTATCATCAGTATAGAGGAGTATTTCTCCTCCAGTGCCCTCACTCAGAATTGGTGAGCTTTGTTTTTCTCTCTGTAGTCGGACTTCCAGTCAGCGCTGAAGATCCACAATGCTGTGGCCGGCAGCATGCACCGACCATCTCCACCATACCCCCACACGCAGGAGGCACTTCCACTCGCCATGGAGGTAACAACTTTATTTCATTACAGTTTCAGTAATGAATGCTGCCTTTTATTTTGGTTGTTATGTTTGTTTTTTCTAAATGACAACAAAAACTAAATCCATCCATCCTTCCATTCACTTCCGCTTATCCTGTTCAGGGTCGTGGGGGACTGGAGCCTATCCCAGCTGACATAGGGCGAGAGGCAGGGTACTAGGGTTATAATAGTTTTGGATTTTACATTATAGTTTAGTTTTAGTTAGTTTTTACTTTTTTTCTCTAATTCAGTTAGTTTTAGTTAGTTTTTAGAGCAGTTTTGCTTGTTTTTATTAGTTTTTATTTTTTGTTTAATGCTCAGTTTCAGTTTAGTTTCGTTAGTTTCAGTATTAGTTTTAGTTTTTCAGACTTTGTCAGGTGCAAGATTCAAGGCACAAGAGCTGACTACAGTCCGTAATAATAACTCACACAAAAGAAACCGTTTAAACAACCAACGGTTCTCACAAGACAGCAGCACTACATGCTACATGTGTGTAATAAGGACACACATGAACATCAACAGGGAGAAACAAAGAAAAACATGAACTCCCAAACTCAATAAATTCCTACAATAAACTACCAATAAAGTTCAGCGTCAGTGCAGTAGATTAACAACACCTACATGTGGCGTCTGACAAAAACAAAATCTTTGAAGGAGTCAAAGCTCAAATCCAGCTGCATCCTGATGTTCTCCACCTGGAAGCTGCTTCTGTTTTGGAGCTAGTTTGGTTAGATGCTCTAATTAGACTTCGGGGTCTTCGCGGCCTCTGTACATAACCTACAGAAGTGGCCAACCTCACGTCCGCATTTATGCTTGTGATTGTGTGTGTTAATTACCTTGCGGTGCACGTCACTGGTGCCGGCTGGGACTTTTTTTTTTCTTTTTCTTTCTGGTCCTCGCTTTGTGTTCGGTTTTTTTGGCTTTGATTATTAGTCCTGATTGTTATTCTCAGACTTCTCCAGAGGTGAACGTCAGGTTAGGTCGGTTCAGAGCGACCCTGCCGCTTTCTTGTGCGCACGCACGCACACAGCTGCCCGACGGCACTCCCAGCTTAAGACTCGGGAGAGCGGTATTATCAATCCACAAGGCTTTTAAATAAAAGGACAAATAAGAAAAGAGAGGTAATTTTATCTATAATTTCAGTTAGTTTTAGTTAGTTTTTAAACTCACAATACAGTTTTAGTTAGTTATTGTTTTTTTTCTTTTAATTGTAGTTTTTATTTATTTCAGTTAACGACAATGTTTTTTCAATTTCAGTTTTCGTTATTTCGTTCATTTTCGTTGACTATAATAACCCTGCAGGGTACAAATCGGTTATAATAATCAGGTGCATTTTTATTTCTTATCTTTCTCCTCTGCAGTAGAATAAACTGAGTCACTGGCTGTTTTGGTTTTCAAGCCAAATTTGTGGTCATTTGTAACAGCCAAAAACGATTTTCAATCGTAATAATTTGTTTATATTTTTTTATTTGGAGTCACACAGATGTGCTGTGTGATTCTTCTGAAGTTTTCCCCTCATGAATACAGAACAACGCTTTAAAAAAAAAAAACACGATGTGGGAGGTGATTACTTTAAAACGGAGAAAGAAAGGAACCTGATAAATATCAGCCTTCTACTAATGATTAAAAACTCAGGTGCTGAAACTAATAAAAACTAAAATGAAACATTTGCAGACAATAAAAACTGAACGAAATGTGTTTGTTGGATTGTGGTCATCACAAGTCCAACAACACACACTTAAACAGGTGCAAAACGACAGGTCAGCGAGTGTAATAATGATATTTGCCATAGAGCCTCTCTGTTCAGCATCAATTAGAGCTGAAACATGCTGATTACAGCATACACACACACACAGTCTGATCTCTAAATGAGACACTGTAAGTTTAGATTTCTTGTAGATGACTCTGTGTCGGTGAGCGTCCGTTAAAGCGAGGCTAGCGTCCATAATGCTGTGCAGTTTTTTGGCTCGCTCTCAGAGCTCCTCAGGCTTCGTTTCAGAGGCAACTCATTAAAAGCAGCACATTATTTCTGCTCCGTGTTGGCATCTCCGCCCCCTGCCCTGCATTTGGCTTCCAAAATAAAAAAGGAAAAGAAGAGCCTGAGTTCATGCTGTCCTCACACAAACATGCTGCTTTGTTGTCGGTAATGAAGCAGAAATGGGAATTGAGAAAAAAGAAACTGCTGAAGCAGGGCAGGAGGAAGGTTTCATTGCAGCCCAGAACTTTTCTCCTTCTAGCTTAGACCAGGTGAAGCTCCTCCGGTTTGGGGATCTGCCTTCTTTTTAATATAATAGAGCTAAATAGGAATCTCCCTGTCAGTGCTCGAAGTACCAGGAAAAGTTCATTTGAGGACCTCAGTAGCAGCATCCCTCTCCAGAAGCATACTGTTTCACATTATTTGGTCATTGTGTAGCTGCTCATGGTTTCTTTAACTTCTTACAGCACCACAGGTAAACAGATGAAGTCTACGTGCACCACTTCGAACCTTATAGAATAATTTCAGTCATAAGTCTCTAGCCAATCAGAAAAACATGATATTAAAGGGGAGGAGCTAAGCTGTCTGTTTTAGATAGAGTGGAGGGGCTGCACTGAGGCTCAGTATCAAAAAAGGAGGATTATTATGACGATTGAGTCAGGCAAAGCTGATGCTGCTCCTTTTGTTTCAGGTCAGGAATCTCCTACAGGCATATCACAATAAAGAAGGACTGGAGCTCCACAACCTGCTGTCAGACACACATGTGCAGGTAAACACACTTACACCAGTTCAGAGGTCATAACATCAACTTCAGCAGACGTAGCTCTGCTGCTTCATCAAGCTGTTAGTGATGTCATCCCATCACGGGTCACTTTTCCATTAACGATCGTCAGTGTTGATCGCACTATGCAAACCCAAGGAAGCCTCACAGCAGGTTCTCTGTGACAGAAAAAGGGGAGGAGCCTGTTTCCTCAGAGTTTATTACATAACTGCAGTAGCATCCATGCATGAGCTTCTCCACATGCCACAGCTTAACTGGTAGTTCAGAAACCAACTGGTGACATCACAGTGGAAACTTCCATCTTTTACATCCAGTCTGTGCAGTTGTGCTGTGACAGATGCTGTCACAGAAATGCAAATGTAATGATTTACACTGTGGTCGCTGACGGCCTTCGTCCCCATATACGAGTCACACGACTGATTAACGCATTCACACTCAGCTGTGTTAGCAGCACGAGGACAAAGAAATCTGTGGTGTGTATGTGTGTGTGTGACTGATTGCTCCTGTTTTATCTCTGTGTGTGTGTCTGTTTGCAGTCGTTGCTTCTGGCCCACGACAGCATAGCGGAGAGAGAAATGCAGCCCGAGACGTTGCCCACTGAAGGGGAGACGCTGACCCAGTGGGGAGGAGAGACCGTGAAGATAGTTCGCATAGAGAAGGCCCGAGACATACCGCTGGTACACCAGACTAACACACACACTGCCACTGTTACCCCACTGCCTTTCATTTCTTTGGGGCTTTCACTGTTTCCTGTCTGGTAGCTGGAGAAACCAATTACCCTTAAAGCTCCTGGTTATCAGGAATTATGCAGAGGTGTGCGCTCAGATTTGGCCCTAGTCCTCCAGCATTTTTGATCTCTCATAAGTACGGGAGATGTCAACATGAAGTTTTTGGGCTGGAAAACACATTTAAGTTCAGTTAAAAACTACATCTGAAGCAATTTTACAGCTACTCCAGGAGTCTCAGTCTGAAGACAAAACCTGGCTTTTGCCGTGCATCCCTGCCCCACTCCAGTGAATAAAAACAGAAGGCAGTGATTTGTAACTCTCATAATCCCATATTTTATTTACAATAGAACACAGAAAACGTATCAAATGTTTAACCTGAGAAAATGCACCATTTTAAGAAAAACATGAGCTCATTTTGAACCTGATCGCAGCAACGCATTAGCAGAAGAGTGCATTCTGGGTAAACTGTCAGGGCTCATGGGCAGTAAACAGTAAAAATGCTCCATATGCTGCTGCTTCCGTAGGGAGCGACTGTTCGTAATGAAATGGACAGCGTTGTGATCAGTCGTATCGTTCGCGGCGGAGCAGCTGAACGAAGCGGACTTTTATCGGAAGGAGACGAAATCCTGGAAATTAACGGCATCGAGATCAGAGGGAAAGACGTCAACCAAGTGTTTGACATCCTTGTGAGTGTTTCGCTCAGTCTCCATGTATTCACAGAAGTTTAACATCAGCTGTCCTTTGTGTACTCAGTGGTTTTTATGGCAGCTTTTACGATTGAAGCAGCAGACGCAGACGGCTGTGTTGAAGCCATCTATGAAATGAAAATGTGCAGCACAGAGACATTGATCAGTAATCGGTGCTAATTTTGTGTCTAACAGGCCGACATGCATGGTCTTCTGACCTTTGTGTTGATTCCCAGCAATCAGAGCAAACCTCCTCCCATCAAAGAGACTGTGGTGAGTGCCACGATATGAGGGGAATGTCTCATTCCCGACAGGTTTGCTTAATAGTTCGTTCAGGCTGAAGTAATCAAGAGTGAGGGTAGAAAAATAGTCTCTGTCGTCTTTTGCTCTTCAGATCCACGTGAAGGCTCATTTTGACTACGATCCCTCGGACGATCCCTACGTGCCGTGCAGAGAGCTTGGCTTATCCTTCCAGAAGGGAGATATTCTGCACATTATCAGCCAGTCTGACCCAAACTGGTGGCAGGCGTACAGGGACGGAGACGAGGATAACCAGCCGCTCGCTGGGCTGGTGCCAGGTACAGCTGTCTGACAATCTGATGTTTTTATCTCCAGAGTCTGGAGCATGTGAAGAATACTGCTCATGTGTATGTATGCGTATGTGGTGTTTGATTTAGATAAAAACAGGTCAGACTGGTGGGAACCTTTGACCTCTCTGACAGACCTGGCAGTGATCTCTGACAGTTTGACTTTTGCTAAATGAATAAATGCTACTTGTTAAGGTGGAACTGTGTGAAACTCAGCTGATTCTTCTCTTCACACCAAACATGAAGCAAAGTTTCACCTTGTGTGATGAAGACGAGTCCTGCTGCTAGCTGTAAAGAAGTTACAGCGACATATTGTCAGAACTTACTATCAAGTCCTGCAATTTCTCTTACCATCTCGATCTATAGCTCTGGCTTCAGTGAGTTCCTCATTTCTGATTGTTCGTGGTATCAGCTGAATCCCAGCTGATGTGTTTTCATGACGCAGCTTTAAGCATGTTTTTCAATGAAGTTCCATCCTTCTGTTTTCAACTGCTTATCCAAATTAGTGTCACAGTGGCAGCAGTCCAAGCAGGAATTCCAGGCATCCTTTTTCCAGTTCCCCCTGAGGGATCTGGGGCGATCCCAGGCCAGATGAGATGTACGATCTGTCTGGTGTACCCTGGGGTCTCCACCTAGTTGGGCCCAGAAAACTTCCAAAGGGAGAAATATTTACCTCACATGAACTTGGGTTCTCCTCTTTTTGTCTCGTGTTTGGTTCTTCTTCTTCTTCTGCCTCCCAGTCAGGTTTAAAATACATTTGAAGTTATTACACAGGTTGGTACCTCCTCACCTCCCTGATTGCTTAACAGATCTCTGAGGTCTGTGAGCAGATGCTCCTGTTGTCCTGAGATCAGGTCTTTCCAGCTCCTAGATTCAGCATCAGGACCCGTCCAGTGTTAATTTTTCTTCTGACTTTTAAACCAGACTGACCCTTTTTCCACTGACTGGGTGCTTGTTCCAGAATTTGAACCGTTCAGTGTTTTTTCCACCACAAACCTACTCGGTGCTCAGCTGACAAATGGGTTCAACTTGGGCCGCACAAGCTAGCTGGTCTTTAACCAAGAACGCGTGACGAAAATGGCAGAAGGGCGTGACTCTGCCGTCTCAACATAAAGTTTTCTACGGCTATTTCACTGCGTGGTGTGTATTACATGAGAAAACGATGCGATTTTCATGGCTGTGAATTAGGTTGGGCCCTAAGGCTGAACTTGCTGCTTTGTATCAGTTCATATCACAGATCAAAGGGTTCAAAGTGCGTACCGTTTGTCCTTGCTCGTAATCGATGTCTGTGTTTACCTCTGTGCTGCACACAGATGCTGCAGTAGTTTTGTTGGGACTGTAAAATGTGCTCGCAGCACAAGAAAGGGGAGCGTGTTCTCCCACGTTTGTGCCCTTCAGCTTCCGTGTTCAGACGAGGCCCCACCCACACTCATACGTAAAGGATCAGTTCACAAAGCGCTTTAGAAACGCAGGCTCGTTCTTGAGCATTTCACCAGTTCATTGAAACCAACAGCAACACTGGCACGAGCACCGGCACCTCGGTGGTGGGAACGTAGCAGCTGAGGTGTTTTCATGTTGTTGTTTTAGTCTTTCAGCTGTGCAGCACTTTGGTTTTTAGATGAGCTTAGAAAGAAATTTATTTCTGCTATTTTCCTCAGGGAAGAGTTTCCAGCAGCAGAGAGAAGCCATGAAACAAACCATAGAAGAAGATGAGCCCGAGAAGTCTGGTCAGTCCCTCCTCCACCTACATTACTGTAAAAACCTGTCTGAGGTTTGAGTTTATTAGAGTCTGTCCTGTTTGTGGGATTAACTTAGGAAGCATTGCTCATCTGCAGAGCAGAGTTCATGCCACTCAGTAGGTTCATTCAGCTCTGCAGTGTTTGAAGTCTCTTTGTTTGTAGGGAAGCTGTGGTGTGGAAAGAACAAGAAGAGGAAGAGGAAGAAGCTGCCGTACAACTCTCACAGGAATGATGGTGCGTCTGCCTGCCTGCCTGTCTTAAAGGCTGGGAGGAGCCTGAGTGCTGATTAGTCTGCATACGCTTTATTTTCTATCCCACAGTTCTGAATGAGAACCTCAGCTTCTTTTTTGAACCTGATAAAATCTTCAGATGTCTTTTTTTTCCTCTCCTGTGCTCCAGATCTTGATAACGAGGAAATTCTCACCTATGAGGAGATGGCTCTGTACCACCAGCCCGCCAATAGGAAGCGGCCAATTGCCCTTATTGGTCCGAGCGGCTGTGGGCAGGAGCAGCTCAGGCAAAGGCTGTTCAACAGTGAACCGGAGCGCTTTGCTGGAGCCGTACCTCGTAAGGATCTAAAACAGAGCGATCACACAGTGCTCGTTACTCCGTGTGTATGTGTGCATGAACTAACGTGCATGTTTGTATGTGTCTGTAGACACCACGCGGAGCCGTCGGGAGGGCGAGCAGAGCGGACGAGACTATCATTTCATTTCTCGTCAGACCTTCGAGGCTGAACTGGCAGCTGGTGAGACCTGGTGACCTTTAGAACATCAGTTTTCCTCTGATTATCACAGTTTTTCTCATGTCCTACAGATTTATCTCTGTATGCTCTCTGAGAGTTTTCTCCTGTTGGCCTCACGAATTTGTGACGGAGCTCCTGAAGGAGCTTTTTCAAAATAGTCCTAAAGCATCATCAGAGTGTGAAGACCACCCTGATGACTTTGTCTAAAATGCTGATGTTGAAGCAAGATCAGCTGAAGCTGAAATACACTCCTGGTCAAAATCTTAAGACCAGTTAAAAAATTGCAAGAATTTGCATTTTGCACAATTGGATCTTAAGAAGGTTCTAAGTAGAGCTTCACAATGCTTAAAGAAGAAATCGGTGCAGGAGACAAAAACTTTTGAGCAGGGAATCTTTTGACTGCATTTACACTCAACTCAAACATGATTTTTTTTCAGCTGATCAAAAGTTTAAGACCAGAGCCTTTAAAAGCCAAAAGCTGTGCAAAAATCTGGATTCTATGTCATTTTCTGGTTCAAGTCTCTACACTGTCAAGACCTCCTGATGGCAAAAGCAAAAAAGCTCACTGACTTTGAACGTGGTAGGATTGTTGAGCTGCATAAGCAAGGCCTCTCACAACATACCATCGCTGCTGAGGTTGGACGCAGTAAGACAGTCATTTTGCATTTTTTTAAAATGATCCTGAGGGTTATGGAACAAAAAAGTCAAGTGGTAGACCCAAAAAAATTTCACCAGGGCTGAGCCGCAGGATTCAATTGTTTGTCAAGACACTGGATGATCCTTGACCCAAATTAAGGCCATTACTGGTGCTGACTGCAGCCCAATAACCATCAGACGGCATCTGTGAGGGAAGGGCTTCAGAAACAAAAAACGTCTTCAAAGGCCACGTCTTCTTCAACGCCACAAAATTGCCCGTTTGGACTTTGCAAGGGTGCACCAAACATGGGACACTGAAAGGTGGAAGAAAGTTGTCTTCTCTGATGAGAAAAAATTTAACCTTGATGGTCCTGATGGCGTCCAACGTTACTGGCATGACAAGGAGATCCCACCTGAGATGTTTTCTACACGGCACAGTGGGGGGGGGTTCCTTCAATGGAACAATGGAGCTTCAGGTTGTGCAGGGGCGTCAAACAGCAGCTGGCTATGTGGGGACGTTGCAGCGGGCATCCCTCATGACTGAGAGCCCTCGTCTGTGTGGTAATGACTGGGTTTTTCAACAGGACAATGCTGCAGTTCACAATGCCCGCCTGACAAAGGACTTCTTCCAGGAGAATAACATCACTCTTTTGGACCATCCTGCATGTTCCCCTGATCTAAATCCAATTGAGAACCTTTGGGGATGGATGGCAAGGGAAGTTTACAAAAATGCACATCAGTTCCAGGCAGTGGATGCCCTTTGTGAAGCCATCTTCAACACTTGGAGGAACGTTCCCACTAGCCTCATGGAAACACTGGCATCAAGCATGCCTAAACGATTGTTTGAAGTGATCAACAAGAATGATGGAGCTACTCATTACTGAGTCCCTTTTTTGACACTTTGATTTCTGTTTTGGGGGAGGGGGTTCAGGTTTTTTTCGAGCTATGGTCTTAAACTTTTGATCAGGCTGAAAAAAATCGTTTTTTGACTGTAAATGCAGTTTTCAATAAATTCCCTGCTCAAAAGTTTTTGTCTCTTGCACCAATTTCTTCTTTTAGCATTGTGAAGCTCTACTTAGAACCTTCTTAAGATCCAATAGTGCAAAATGCAAATTCTTGTAATTTTTTAACTGGTTTTAAGATTTTGATCAGGAGTGTATAGCCTGGCTGTACTCATGTAATACCAGTTTGTACCACAAGAGGGAGTCATTGTGACCTTTAAAACTGCAGTCTATGGAAAGCCAAAGCTGCTTCGGGGTGTTACGAGTCTTTTTAACACCCTGTGGGTGTGAATGTTGTCGTCATCGTGCAGCATTCAGAGTCACATCTTTGTTTTGTTTCAGGGAAGGTGATCGAGTCTGGAGAGTTTGAGAAGAACCTGTACGGGACGAGTACGGACTCGGTGAGGCAGGTCATCAACACTGGAAAAATCTGCGTGCTGTGTCTGCACACACAGGTGTGTATGCACATACACACACACACACAAACATGTGACCAGATGTTGCAGCTATGCGTCTCTACTGGTTCTCGTACACTTCACATGTAATAACTGTCAGTTAAACAGAAGTTAGATGTACAGAATCAAATGGTCAGAGCTTAGTTCATCACAGGCCTTTACTGGCACGTCTTCAACCTGCAGCTCTGACACAAACCTCCTCGTCTCTCCTCTAAACCACACTGAGTATTTCCTCATCTGACTGATTCCTGCTGCGGGAAATACTCCGAGCTGAAGTCCTGACAGTTTCCAGAGTTCATGTGTAGAAACTGAGTTTCACTCTCGGTTTAACGTGCTGATGTTCTGGGTAACGGAGACGCATGCTGCAGGTTTGATGCTGAAGCTGAGTTTATTCAGAAAAAGTAGAGCAGAACATTTTCCGTGTTTCATTTGAAGCAGAATTTGAATCCAGTTGGAAAAGAAATCATTTTAGAGCAGAAAGGAAGTCTGTCTTCAGGGATGATGTTTGTTTGTTTGAACTCTTCCAACTGCCTTCTGCTGCTTCTCATGCTGCCTCCACCTCATTTTCTGCTGATGCTGCTGCGCCTGCTCTCACTGCTGATCCTCTCTCTCCTGCTCTTTGTCTGTTGATGTTTAGGGTTGTTATAAATGCAAATCTCTGAAGTGAAGGAGAGACTAATGATAACCAAATACTGAAGTGTGGATGTGATGGTGCTGTTCACAGCTGCAGGTACTAACAGTGCCAGATAGAGGAATGAACTCAGCTTTAGATGAAGGCATCTGGCCTGCAGAGGACGTTAGCGTCCTCTGAAGCTTCAGAGAGACGAGAAGTTGGGAGGACCCGGTGGTCCTGGAGACGCTTTCAGCTGTAGTTTGATTGGTGCTTTGCAAGGTTATTATCGTTAACGAGAACAAACAAAATAACAAAAACTGAAATTGAAAAAACATTTTCGTTAACTGAAATAAATAAAAATGGTAAAGGGGAAAAAAAATAACTAAAACTATATCGTGGGTTTACAAAATTAACTTAAATTACAGATAAAATGACTTTGTTTTCATTATTTGATTTAAAAGCGTTGTGGATTGATATGACTTTTCCACTCTAGTAGTTTAACACACATAATCCAGCTACACAAGCGTAAATGCAGACACGACGTTGCCCATTAGCGTAGGTCCTGTACATCGATCCGCAAAGACCCAGTGCTGGAGTCTAATTAGCGAGCATCTAATCAAGCTTGCTCTCTGAGCAGCTCCAACAGAGAAGCAGCTTCATGTGGTGATAACATCAGGATGCAGCTGGATTTGAGCTTTGAGTCCTTCAAAGAGTTCAGGTTGTTTTTGTCAAACATTCACTGTTCTGATGTTACGCACCACATGTAGGTGTTGTTAATCTGCTGCAGTCATACTGAAGGTTGTTTGGAGTTTGTTTTTCTTCACGTTTCTCCTTGTTGATGCTCATGTGTGCTTAATATCACACACATTAAGCATGTAATGCTGAATACATATTTTTTTAATGGTATCTTTTGTTGAGTTTTTATTACACAGTAGTCACTCTTGCACCTCACAAAGTATGAAAAACTAAACATGAAGCATTAAGCAAAAAAAATTAAGATGAGCAAACCACTCTGAAAACGAACTAAAACTAAACTAAAAATCCAAAACTGTGATACCCTGGTGCTTTGACCCATCAGAGACTAGTGTGAGCTCTCTGGAAGTAATGAAGTACACCTGTGGAAAGCTGTGGAAGTGCTACCTGTGCTCAGGTGCTTTTTCCATTGTTGGCTGGATGTATAGTTTTAATGTGACACAATAACCAATCAGCTGTCCTAATGTGTGTGTGTGTGTGTGTGTGTGTGTGTGTGTGTGTGTGTGTGTGTGTGTGTGTGTGTGTGTGTGTGTGTGTGTGTGTGTGCGTGCATGTTCCCAGGCTCTGAAGGTGCTGAGGAGTTCAGACTTGAAGCCTTACATCATCTTCATAGCTCCGCCTTCCCAGGAACGACTTCGAGCCTTATTGGCTAAAGACAACAAGAACCCTAAGGTGCCATCCGTTGACTTTTGACCATCAGCTGTGTTTGTGTCTGTGTGTCTCAGTACTAATGTTTGTGTGTGTGTGTGTGTGTGTGTGTGTGTGTGTGTGTGTGTGTGTGCGCGCAGCCCGAGGAGCTGCGTGACATCATTGAGAAGGCACGTGAGATGGAGCAGAGCTGCGGTCACCTGTTCGACGCCATCATCGTGAACACAGATCAGGACAAAGCTTTCAACGAGCTGCTGAGACTCATCAACAAGCTGGACACGGAGCCACAGTGGGTGCCCTGCTCCTGGCTGCGCTGAGCGCACACACACAAAGACACACTGAGACAGACACACACGTGCGCACACACACAGACTGTTTGTATCCCCCCACCCTTGCTCTTATTTCTGTTGGACCTCGCCGTCACCACCATCGGCATCGCCTTCTTGTCATGTTCATCATTTGATTGGATTTTTTTGTTTGTTTTTATTTGTTGGAAAAACACACTCACCTGTCCAGGTGAGGCTGCTCAGGAGGAAATGTGAAAATCAAACCCTTTAGCTGCTGACTCCGCCCCCTTGGCTGGGCCGTCTGCTGATTGGTGGGCTGAGAGTGCCGACTTCCTGTCTCTGACTGATTTTTACTGCACTGTTTTTTTCCTGTCAGCAGATTCTGACCTTTGACCCCGCAGTCTGCAGGTGTGTGTGAAGTGTTACTCTGAACTGAAGTAGAGACTCGTCATCACTGTAGAGCTTTTATATATTTGTAATATTAAAAATAGATTTATGAAGACCTGAATGCACCAATAGGATTGCAGCTTTCTCACCTTCCTCCCCTGCCATTGGTCCAGGAGGAGGGGGTGGGGCTAGCTGTGTTGAATGTAATTGATCCCACTTCCCATTTATCACTTCCTCCTGAGAGAAAAAAAACTTTTGTATGAACTCACGAAGAAATGAATAAAATAGAAATCAATAGAAAATCAACAGTTTGTTCTTCTTTAAAGACGACACACATAAACACATACGCAGAAACACACACAACACCAATTGAAGAACCTTCATTATTATTATGAAATCCTTTATCTGAACAAGTTGTCTCACTGAGATCAGTTCCTCCTTTTATAGAGACCCAGGTACAAAATTGGACTCTGCACATTCATAAATGAAGAAAAGTGTGTGTGTGAGGGTGGCAGCAGGTGAATGACACCTGATCCAATCAGATCAAAGCTTCATGGTTTTGTTGGCAGCTCAATGTAAGCCATCACCACAATCAAGCAGACTAATGAGACTACTTTCTATTTAAAATCCACTCTGTCTTTAATTTTCTTTAATGGTGACGCGGATGTTTAACAAGGTTTCTGAAGCAAATCCTCTGCAGCAAAGAGCTAAAATAGGCTCCCTTAAAAATGCACAGTTCAGGTTTTGTGTCAGAGATGTTTGTGTGTGGTGTGAGTAAAAGAGGTCTGAGAATGGATCCCTGAGGAGCACCTGTACCTGAACCCTTCCATCAGAAAAGTGATCGTGAAAGCATTTCATGGACTCATCTATGTCTGCTTTTGATCCCAATAACTAACTAATAAAAATCTTTGGTTTTAGCTCCTGCTGATCTGCTGTTTCCATTATTAACTCTGAGTTTCAGGTTTGTTAGGACAGGCTCACAAAAAACAACAGAGAATCAGCTGAAACCAGATTCACCCAGGTGTGAAAGGCTCGCTGTACTTAAGTTTGTTTGGTTTTTCATCATATTCCACAAAAATCAGAGGAGACTGGCTGCTGGGGGCATTCAGCAAGTAGAATCAATAAATACAGCAGTGGGGTGAATAAAAATAAGTAAAATGGTGACAAAGATTTGATTAAAAAAACTGAAAAGTTGATCACTTTTTTAAAAATTATTCTAAAATGAATAAGTGAAAAAACAGGTTCAATTTTGGAATTATAATAAATGCACACTGCTCAAAAAAATAAAGGGAAGACTTAAACAACACAATATAACTCCAAGTAAATCAAACTTCTGTGAAATCAAACTGTCCACTTAGGAAGCAACACTGATTGACAATCAATTTCACATGCTGTTGTGCAAATGGAATAGACAACAGGTGGAAATTATTGGCAATTAGTAAGACACACTCAACGTTCTGCAGGTGGGGACAACAGACCACTTCTCAGTTTTGGTCACTTTTGAATGTTGGTGGTGCTTTCACACTCATGGTAGCATGAGACGGACTCTACAACCCACACAAGTGGCTCAGGGAGTGCAGCTCATCCAGGATGGCACATCAATGTGAGCTATGGCAAGAAGGTTTGCTGTGTCTGTCAGCGTAGTGTCCAGAGGCTGGAGGCGCTACCAGGAGACAGGCCAGTACACCAGGAGACGTGGAGGAGGTTGTAGGAGGGCAACAACCCAGCAGCAGTACCGCTACCTCCGCCTTTGTGCAAGGAGGAACAGGAGGAGCACTGCCAGAGCCCTGCAAAATGACCTCCAGCAGGCCACAATGTGCATGTGTCTGCACAAACAGTTAGAAACCGACTCCATGAGGATGGTATGTTGGCCCAACGTCCACAGATGGGGGTTGTGCTCACAGCCCAACACCGTGCAGGATGCTTGGCATTTGCCAGAGAACACCAGGATTGGCATATTCGCCACTGGTGCCCTGTGCTCTTCACAGATGAAAGCAGGTTCACACTGAGGATATGTGACAGACGTGACAGAGTCTGGAGACGCCGTGGAGAGCAATCTGCTGCCTGCAACATCCTTCAGCATGACCGTTTTGGCAGTGGGTCAGTAATGGTGTAGGGTGACATGCAAACTCCACACAGAAAGGTGAATTCGAACCCAGACCTTCTTGCTGTGAGGCAACAGTGCTAACCACTGTATCACCATGCTTCCCTACGATCTAAAGAATTTATGTAAATAATAAAAAGTACTGGGCCAAGTACTTACTCTTATGGCACACCCTTGCTTATGTTGTGAGAGGTGGAGGTTAGACCTTCAGCTTGAACGCACTGAGATGTGTTTGACAAATTTCCAAGCCAACCAACTGCTTGATCTGACAGCCCTGTGCTAATAAGCCTCTGCTTCATAATGTTGTGATCAACAGTGTCAAATGTTTTGGACAGATCCATAAAAAGGGCTGCACAATGCTGTTTATTTAAAAGGTCAGTAAAATCATTTACTACTTTTAGTGCTGCTGTAGTGGTACTGTGCTGTTTTCTAAAACCAGATTGAAAATTAGATAAAATGTTGTTTTACTGTTACATTTTTTTTTACTTGTTCACTCACCAAAGACTCCAGAACCAGACAGTTTAGAGATGGGCCTGAAATTGTTTACATCTGTCCCATTGCCCCCTTCAAAAGGTTGTGTTACCATAACTTGACTGTCTCAACAGGCAGTAGGGGAAGTTTTACAGAGTTACACACGGAACTGAAATTTTGTTTTTATTTTATCTGTATAGCGCCAAATCACAACAAACAGTCACCTCAAGGTGCTTTATATTGTAAGGTAAAGACTCTACAATACTACAGAGAAAGCCCAACAGTCAACAATGACCCCCTATGAGCAAGCATTTGGTGACAGTGGGAAGGAAAAACTCCCTTTTAACAGGAAGAAACCTCCGGCAGAACCAGACTCAGGGAGGGACACACTGAACAGGAGTGGCCACAGTTGGGCTTTATAATGGATAGTTACTTTAAATTGGTAAAATAGTGAAGTCTAGCTTCTTTCTCTTAAGGCAGAAGATAAATGGACTAGTTCTTATATAGCGCTTTTCTACTGTCTGAGCACTTATACAACATATTTACATTTACCCCATTCACTTCCATTATTATCTAACATTCACACTCCAGCGGTTGCGTCGGAGAGCAACTTGGGGTTAAGTATCTTGCCCAAGGATACATTGGCATGCAGCCTGGAGTAGCCAGGAATCAAACCGCTGACCTTCCAATCAGTAGGTGACCTGCTCTACCTCCTGAGCTACAGCCACCCCAGGATGAAGGTAAAACCTATCCTTTCTAGGCAGCATAGAGACAGTAAATGCCTTTATTACATCCCTGCTGGATTACTGTAACGCACTCTATGTTGGCATCAGCCAGTCTTCTCTTTCATGTCTCCAGTTGGTTCAAAATGCTGCTGCGCGCCTTTTGACTGGAACATGTAAAAAACAGCATATTACACCAGTTCTGGCTTCACTCCACTGGCTGCCTGTACACTTTGGAATCCATTTTAAGCTTCTTGTATTTGTTTTTAAATCCTTAAATGGCCTTGCTCGACCTTTCCTTTCTGCTCTGCTCTGTCCCTACACTCCTATCCGAGATCTTAGGTCATCTGACCAGATGCTCTTACATATACAGAGATCTAAGCAGAAGCTCAGAGGGGACAGAGCAGTTTCCATTGCTGCCTCTAAGTTGTGGAATAAATTGCCTTTGCATGTTAGACAGTCATCTACACTGTCCATTTTAAAAACTCATCTTAAAACACATGTATACTCTTTGACCTTCAACCCAGCATGAGACATTGCTCTTAACTGTTTTAACATATTACATTTTTTTAAATTAATTTTTAAATAATTGCATTTTTTTGTTTTAATATTTTTATTCATTTGGTGTACAGAACTTTGTGTCTGCTGTGGCTCTTTTAAAGTGCTTTATAAATTAAGTTGGTTGGTAAAACTCTCCCTTCAGTATGAAAAACAGCAGGTTGGATGCTGAGCTAAGCTTTATTCAAAGGAGACAGAGCACAAAGGAACAGACTTGAGTTTAAACAACAGAATCATCCTGAACTCCTGCTCAGAGACCAGAAACTGAATCTACTTCACAGTCAGGCTGCTTGGACAAATGACAAACTGTGGGTCCAGTGTGGCTTCAGTTACAGTCACATGATTCATACAGAGACTTTTTACATCTTCAAATAGTAAATGAGGTGGAGGGAAAAGCGGGGAGGAACCTGTTCAGGGTCCATAAAGTGCAGCTATCCGCAAACGCGCTTCATAAAGACAGTGTGATGTCATCTGTGGTGCTGGGGAAAGGTTCCTTTATGGTGACTGACAGCTGTTAGTGCTGCGGTTTGGAGGACTCACCTGAAACCAGGTGACACCAGACTGTGTTTATGAAGAGACTTTGCTGCAGCCCCCCTCACTGAGGCGGAGCCTCGTTGTCAATACAGTACCGTGAAACTGCATTCTGCGCAGCACAGCTGTAACAGTGAAGGTCACAGCGAAATATTCTGCCCAGACCACCAATGGCATTGCCAAGAGTACGAAGGGAATCTTCCAAAGTATTTTCTGGAGGACGGAAACCATTTCTGGACTGGAAGACTTTTCTAAACACAAATACAGTATTGGGCCAGGTTTGAACAATACGTGTAAGGTATCCAATGATGCTGGATTGCCGGTTTTGACCTGTGCATGTATCACAAGCGGAGGCATAAGAGTAGATGAGGAGCCTTCTTCCCTGGTTGTTCTGGTATTCATTCTGGCTTCGGGCTCTCAGCCTAGTTCTCAGGGCTTGCAGAACACGATGTTCTGCATGTTCTCCTCGTTCTATTGGTCTGGCTACAATCACCCTTTGGCCGACATACACTCCACGAAGGTTATTGTCTGAGTTTCTTTCTCCAATGACAGGAGAAACTTGCTGAAAGCGGTCGTTCTGAAAAACATCATTAACAAGAGTGTTTGGGTCCTGTCTTGTTGGGATGACTGCAGCCAGACAGAACTGTCCGTCAATCCGGTATCTGTTAAAGGAAAAAGCACAAAACCTTTAGTGCAGTACCTTAATACCTATGGCATGCTCTAATCTCTGTAATAAAATGTTTTGATCAACAGTATCAAAAGCTGCACTGAGGTCCAACAGGACAAGCACAGAGATGAGTCCACTGTCAGAGGCTGTAAGAAGAATCGTTTGTAACCTTCACTAATGCTGTTTCTGTACTGTGATGAATTCTGAAACCTGACTGAAACTCTTCAAATAAACCGTTCCTCTGCAGATGATCGAGTTCAGCTGTTTCACAACTACTCTTTCAAGGATTTTGGAGAGAAAAGGAAGGTTGTGGAGATTGGCCTGGCATTCAACTAGCTAACGCGGCTGGGTCAAGGGATGGCACTTTGAGTAGCGAATTAAACTACAGCCGCCTTGGAAGGCCTGTGGTATGTAGCCATCTACCTCACTGGGAGCAGAGTTTGGGTAGCTGCTCTGCATCTGCGTATGGCACATGGCCACTGGAGAGCGATTGAGATGATGAAGGAATTAGAACACTTAAACTTCAGTTACAGCACTTTCACAAAGACTACACTACTGTGATGAAACTTATGCCCCACTGCAAGTGTAATCCATTAAAGTAAATGTGAAATGTTATTAAGAAATGATCAGACAGGAGGGGTCTTGGGATGCTGTTAGGTCTTCAGTTGCAATGCCATATGTCAGGACAGAGGTCGCAGAGCATGATTAAAGTGGTGGGTGGGCTCGCTTCCCGTTTTGAGAGAAGCCAATAGAATGGAATAATAGAAGTAAAATGCGAGTGTTGAGGCTGTGCATTCTCAGCGTCTACATGGAATGTGTAAAATCACCCAGCTATGATGGATTTTATCTGGACTGGAGCGCTGGATGCAGATGGAAACAAGTCTGAGAAATCAGACTCAGAAACTCTGAGTAACGGACCAGGTGGAACGAGATGGAAGCGGGTTTGGATAGCCCGATTGGGGTGGGCAGAGACTAAGAACTCAGGGCTTTCGAAAGAAATGAAACTCTGTGTGTGCTGTGTTTACTCACTCGTACGTGATTTGTTCTACAATGCGAGATCAGCCAATTCTGAAAGCCAGACTGGTTCCAGCTGGACACAGCAAAGGAGGAAGGCCAACTGTGATGCCAGGGCAGTCACCTTTCATCTGCACAGTTTTAGACAACGCACATTCTAGACATGTGTATATATTGAATCCGTCCATACCTGCTTTCTGCTTATCCTGTGCTGGGTCACGGGGGACCCTATCCCAGCTGTCAGTGTAAAATATATTTTGTAAATTATAATTTTAGTTATCATAGTTGATCTCACAGTAAACTAGTGAGGTCCAATAAACAAAAAGATTCATTCAAGGAGTTCAATTACAAACACTCTCGACCTCTCTCACCTTCACTGCTTTCTTCCAAAACGTGCAGAGAGAAAAGAAACCAGTGAAATACAGGAAACAGAACTCAGACTTAAGCTGCAAACAAAAGTGCTGCCTGCTCATTCTACCTGCCCAGGTGGATGAAGGTCTCTGATCTTCAGTTAGCTGAAAGGGAGGTCGTCTCCGTCTGCAGTAATTCAGGAGGTTTTATAGGAGCAGAGGGGCAGGACGAGCAGCCCTAACAGCTCGCCACCAGAACCCTAAAAATGAGGAAGAGAAGAGATCTTGTGTCATCACACATCTGAACCCTCAAGGTCCTCTGAACATGTGGTCACAGTCAGCAAATATGATGAAGACTGTTAGTGCGGCAGCTTTCTACTTTCAGCCACAATCAAACGGTTTAAGTTAGATTATCAAACTGTTTTAAGAAATTGGTTCAAATCATCATCATTATGTACAGAGGAGGTCAGGGGGGGTCCAACAGTGAGTGTCTGCAGCCATCTGTGAAGCACGGTGGAGGCTCTGCCATGGTTTGGGCTGCATCTCAGTCAGTGGTGTTGGAGATCTTGTTAAAATTGATGGAATTATGAACACAGAAAAGTGCCATCAGATTTTGATCCACTATATAATACCATCTGCAAAGCTTCTGATTGGCTTCATTTTTTCAGCATGAAAATGATCCCAAACACACTGCCAGTGCAGTAAAAGCACAATTGGATAGAAAAATACACACTGGAACAACATCAGTCATGGACTGGCCTGCCCAGAGCACAGACCTCAGCATCATTGAAGCAGTGTGGGATCATCCTGACAGAGAACCAAAGGCAGAAACATCCAAAGAAGAGCTTGAATGTTCTTCAAGAAGCCTGAAGAACTATTCCCAAAGATGCTTAAAGAAATGACAGAAAGCTGCCTCAGAGACTTTCAAGCTTGTTAGGACTGTACAGACTCTGATTTTGGCTTATATGCTGTATTTCTGTGTGTCCTGTATTGTATGTTTGCAGGTTTCAGTACGTTGCTGCAGGTATTTCAAATTTAATTCTATTCAATTTTATTTATATAGCGCTGTTACGATGGCCGTAGTGGCTGAATTAAAATAGGAGGCTTGAGGCGGAGGTGACCGTGCTGACCCAAAGGATTATTCACCAACATTTACACAAACAAAAAACATAACAAAAATAAACCAGTACCAGCCCAATGGTGGGCAGGGTTCCAGCAGCAGTCTCTGATGTTAACTGGCAGACTTTTATAGACTGCTGCTAATCCCAAGCCTAACCATTCTCTGGGGGTTACACCAAAAAAAAATTACACTAATGAACTAAACACACAACTTATCTAATCAGCTTTATTAACATCAATACCAAAGAACAAAACACAAAATCTTTTCAATAAAATACTACTCAATAGACCCACAATGCAAAAAAGTATTGCAACTAAAGTGGTAATTGCCTACTCAATCCCCTCTTCAACTCCTTGGTATGACGTGGAACTTGCCACGACTGGTTGGGGCTGAGGGGGGAGAGAGACAGGACAAAAGACATGCTGTGGAAGAGAGCCAGAGATTAATAATAATAATGATTAAATACAGAGTGATGTATAAACAAAGTAAATAAGGTGAATGAAAAGTAACAGTGCATTATCCCCAGTGCATCTCCCCAGCAGCCAACAATTTGGCTGCTGGGGAAATCGAGTGACAAGGAGATAAGGGGTGGCCTCAAGACTTTTGCACAATATTGTAAGTGATGTCATATTGTCAGCTTCATTAGATTCTACTTTGTGCACAGGCTGTGATCATGTGACCTGTGCTGCTGCTCGGCTTGTATCCAGAATGAAGGAGAAATATAGTGAAAGATATTAAAAAGCATCAATTCAAAGTTAACTGTGACCAGATTTTAGTGACACCAGATTCATTTGTCCTGGATTTGACTGTTTGTGAGCCTCTTTGACTTCTCACTGGATTTTAATTCTCATTGTGCAACACAGCCGACCAGATCACAGCAGGGCTTATAACTTTGATTGTCAAGAGCTGGATGAACTACATCATTGATGTTAACATGCTTTGGCTGCCAAACTAGTATTAAGACTACAAGTAATAGCAGCAGTAAATAGATTGGCTCTTATAGCGCGTTTCTGCTCTACTTGAACACAAAGCACTTTATACAACATGCCTCATTCACACACATTCACACTCCAGTGAAAACATCAGGAGCAACTTGAGGTTCAGTATCTTGCCCAAGCATTCTTTGCTGAGAATTGAACCACCAACCTTCCAATGAGTAGATGACCCACTCTTCCTCCTGAGCTGCGGTCACACCAGTGCACGTACCTGCTGCATCAGGTCACATGATTCAGCAGGTCTGCAGAGCACCTCCTTCATTACAGGGGAGGCTGTAGCTCAGGAGGTAGAGAGGGGCACCTACTAATAGGAAGGCTGGCAGTTTGATTCCTGGCTGCCAAAGCATCCTTGGACCAGATACTGATCCCCAGGTTGCTCTCCAACACAAGTGTTGAAGTATGACTGTGTGTGAATGATAGACAGTAAAAAAAGAGTGCTTCTGTGAATGGATGTGAATGATAAATGTAAACATGATGAATAAGTGCTCAAAAGAGAGTAGAAAGGCTCTTTAAAGACAACATGATTTTCTGACCCACAATCCTTTGAGCGAGCACAGCACAATCATTAACAACACTCGTTCCAAATGTTTTATTTTTATTGTAATATCATTTAATTTAATATTTTGCGCTACAACCTAGCAGGTATACAGAGAAGGTCAAAGTTCAGCAGTGTTTTACGTAGTTTCTCCCACCCTAGTAACGGATCCACTATTACCACATGAGCACATGCAGAGTGCTTTATTAGAGTCATTTCAGGTCTGAACTTTCAGATAAAACAGACTGTGGGCACTTGAACTTCCTCAGTGTTCTGCTGAGATAAGATTCAAACGTCTGCTGCCGCGATGACAAAGACGCATTATGAAAGGTTTTTGTCTCCTTCGCCTCTTACAAACTCATTGTGTAATATTGTGTAACTGACCACTAAGAGCTCACAGTTAAACTAGCATGCATGATTCCACAAACCCTGAAAAACATGCAAACTCCACACAGAAAGGCCTAATGAGGGTTTGAAGCCTCCGTACTGTGAGGCGACTGCACCATCCAGAGAAGAAAACCTGACCAGCAGTGACTGCTGCACCACCCAGAGCTGAGGCTGGAGGACCAGTTGGACTGTTTGTTCAGAGGATGAGTGTCATGTTTTGGTCATAACTGACTGAACGTGGTGGAAGTCCCATCTAAACAGTTGAATCCACTATGAACTCTGGCTGCAGAGGCTCTCCATGCAGATAACAGTCAGTCAGTACAGTTAATCAGCTAAATGCAGCTCCACTGATAACTAAGTTAACCCGTAATCCCCAACGTGTTGTCGGGGACACAACGTACTTCAAATCTCCCACTATTCACAGACTTCTGCCACCCTATGGTGGGTTAAAAACACAAATTCTCAGCTTTCAAAAACCGTTTAAATTTATCCGACAGGACAAATGGTCACATAATTACGATAATTCAAATTGTGTTTGATCAGACATCTTGATGGTGATACGCTCGGTGTTAATCAGCTGTTCATAGCAGGTAAGGGCAAAAAACAGGTCTATTGGCAGCGGTCACCAAAGGGTTAGATAAGCTGCACTATAGGGAGTGAATACAGCTTTAAAGTGCAGGGAGTGAGAACAGGACACACACAGACTCACACAAACAAGCACAGACAGCACTGATTGAAGAACCTTTATTATTATTTTAAAATGCTTTTTCTGAACAGGTTGTCCTGTAAGCCCTGGTGAGACACAGGTGGGGCCTGGCCAGGCCTCCAGCCGCCTTCCAGCCCCAAAACTATGTACAGAATCCCCGGAAAGGAACATAAGATCGCCCACAGCAAATAACAACACAGCGTGGCAGCAGTCTGCAAGATCATACAGACTATGTAAAAGAGCTGGCTCCTTAGGATCATGACATTCATCATCATCAGTTATGTTCCTGCCTAGGATTCTGTGGCCTCTGCTGGTCTATGAGGTTTCAATAACAACAGTGGAGAGAAGGGTCACCAGCTATCTTCGCAGGTGACGAGGTCTTCCTCATAGCCTCTGTAGCATGGCACTATACAGAAACTGCAGCATCCTACAACTCCCCTGCAGCAGCTTAAGAGACGCGTTTGTGGTGTTGCAGACAAGGAAGGCACTCCTTTACAAAGACTCCAGAGACCTGAAAGTGGCTTTAGCAGATATAGAGGTCAGAACAGGTAGAAAATGGAAAGCAGGTGAGACATTGGAGGTGGCATAGTCACAGCTAAGGCAGAGAACTTGTGGGAAATGTGGCCAGGGGCTGTGATGGTCTTGTTTATTTCCCCACAACTCAACTGTGTAATGCCACTGGCAGAGAGACATTTTCTCACTCAGGAAGAGGTTTGAGCAGGTGTGGAGGAAGAAAGAGTGAGGATGATAATGGTCCTTTCTCTAATTCCACCAAATGAGTGATAATAGTGGAACTCACCGTACCCTGGGATGAAGCTCAAGAGCAGAAACATACAGAGTACAAGGAATTCACAGAGGAGTGCCTCTGTGGAGCCTGTGGAGGTGGGATGTCAGGGCTTTGCAGGCTGCTCTTTCTGGAGAGTCCTGACCAAGTTAGGCATAGTGGACATGGTGAAGAAGTGGGCCATCAAATCAATAATAGTAATAAAAATGCCTTAGACTTATATAGCACGGTTCACAGTACTCAAAGCACTTTACAATGGGACAGTCCGACAGAAGCAGTGGCTGCCAATTCATGCCTGCCTCAGACCACCACATAAGTGTCTTGGGCAGGGACACAATGGCAGCACACGCTCAGATGGGGACTTGAACCTGTGACCCTCTGGCTGCAAGGTGAGCACCTACCCACTGTTCCACTGCCTCCCACCATGGATGCCACAGAGAGAGCCACAAGATAACTCTGTCTAAAGAGGGAGTAGCCTCGAGACAAACTGCCAAAAAGTGCTTTAGTTTTCGAGATACCCCTGCCGGAGGTAGAACTAAACCCAACCATGTTTTTCCTCATCTCTATGGTCTCCTCTATATGAAATGGATTCTTGGACAAAAATTTTTTTGCTGCCAAGATGGTTAAATGGATAGATATTGTTATATACTCCAAAAGTAAAAAAGTGCATGGAGGTTAGCACACAAAAACTGAGCTTTCAGAATAGACATGCTTCTAGTAACCTGCCAGTGTCTCATGCAAAGGGTGTTTGCTGTAGCTAGGGATGGTCTGCATAAGACCCCTCCACCCTCTTCTCCACCAGCTCTCCCACATAGTCCACTCTCCCACCCATCACAGAAACACACTTTCTGACCAGCTTATCCAACCTGTTGCAGTCCTTCACAGTGATGCAGTACGCAGTCTACCAGGAACTTTTAGAGCACTTCATGCTTCCTGCTGCTGACCAACTTTATGGAGATGCAGATTTCATTTTCTAACAGTGCTTTGCACCTGCACACATTGCCAAAGCTACCAGTACCTGCTTTGAGGACCATGGTATCCCTGTTCCTAATTGGCCAGCAAACTCACCTGACCTTAACCCCATAGAAAATCTATGGGCTATTGTGAAGAGGAAGATACGATACGCCAGACCCAACAATTCAAAAGAGCTGAAGGCCACTATCAGAGCAACCTGGGCTCTATAACACCTGAGCAGTGCCACAGACTGCATTGCTGCAGTAATCCAGGCCCCAACTAAGTACTGAGTGCTGTACATGCTCATACTTTTCATGTTCATACTTTTCAGTTGGCCAACATTTCTAAAAATCCTTTTTTGTATTGGTCTTAAGTAATATTCTAATTTTCTGAGATACTGAATTTGGGGTTTTCATTAGTTGTCCATTATAATCATCAAAATTAAAAGAAATAAGCATTGGAAATATATCAGTCTGTGTGTAATGAATGAATATAATATACAAGTTTCACTTTTTTAATGGAATTACTGAAATAAATCAACTTTTTCATGATATTCTAATTTTATGACCAGCACCTCTATCAGTGAGTTACAGAAGAATCAACAGGAAATTAAACAGTGAAGACTGCTGGTTTGGATGGAATGATCAGTCCTGGAGTCTGTGCTGCACTGATGATGGTCCTTGTCCTGTCACAATAAAAGAAACACATCCATCTCCTCCTCCTCCTCCTCCTCCGTCTCTAGCAGAGTAGCAGTGCTTTACAGTTTACTCCTTTTTGGAAGAAGGACAGGACAGAAGCTCTCAGCAGGAGTATATTTTCACAATAACAGCTTTGATTTCCTGCCGCATCGTGAGAAACGGACTGTGGGGATGCTCCATGACTCAGTAAGTGGACAGCTAATGTATAATATGTACATCAGTGTATAAAATATTAAAGACACATGTCATAATGACACAATGACAGAAACATGAACTTCCGTATTGATCAGATGTTGATGTGCAGCTCTGATATCACTAACATCACCCACCCCAACCCAGCCTCACATCCACCTCAAAGCTGATCGGGTGAGAAGTCAGCTCAGGAAGACAAAGATCAGGAAGGCAGCAGGTCCAGATGGAATTAGCTCCAGACTGCTCAGCGACTGTGCAGACCAGCTCTGTCAGGTGGTCCTGCACATCTACAACCTGAGCCTGAATCTGGAGAGGGTTCCTGAACTGTGGAAGACTTCCTGCATAGTTCTAGTGCCAAAGATCGCACATCCCAGGGAGTCCAGCCACTACAGACCTGTGGCCCTGACTTCTCACCTGATGAACACCATGGAGAGGCTCATCCTGCACCACCCTCGCCCACTGGTGAGCTCAGCGCTGGACCCCCTGCAGTTCACCTACCAGCCCAGCACTGGAGTGGACGACGCCGTCATCTACCTGCTGCACAGATCCCTCTCTCACCTAGAGCAGGCAGGCAACACTGTGAGGGTCATGTTCTTTGACTTCTCCCGTGCTTTCAGCACCATCCAGCCTGCACTGCTGAGAGGGAAGCTGGAGGGAGCCGGAGTGGACAGGCAGCTGACGGCATGGACCATCGACTACCTCACCAACAGACCACAGAATGCGAGGTGCCATGACTGTGTGTCTGATGTGGTAGTCTGCAGCACAGGGGCGCCACAGGGCACAGTCCTCTCACCTTTTCTGTTTAGTCTGTACACTTCAGACTTCAGGTACAACACAGACCATTGCCACCTACAGAAGTTCTCAGATGATACAGCCATCATCGGATGTGTATCAGATGGGAACAACGAGGAATGCCAGCAAGACAAAGGAGATGGTCATAGACTTCAGGAGGAGGAAGCACCGGTGAACATCCAGGGAAAGGACATGGAGACAGTGGTCTCTTCCAAGTACCTGGGTGTTCACCTCAACAACAAGCTGGACTGGACTACAAACACAGACGTCCTGTATAAGAAGGGCCAGAGTCGACTCCACCTGCTGAGGAGACTGAGGTCCTTCGGTGTCTGCAGGACTCTGTTAAAGACTTTTTATGACTCAGTGGTAGCATCTGCCCTTTTCTATGCAGTGGCCTGCTGGGGGGGTGGATACACTGGAAGGGACAGGAGCAGGATTGACCAACTGGTGCGGAGGTCAATTTGGGATGTCCTCTGGAGTCTGTGATGGTGGTGGGTGAGAGGAGGATGTTATGAAAGCTGACATCCATTATGGACAACATCCATCACCCTCTGCATGAGACCGTGGGTGCGCTGAGCAGCTCCTTCAGTCAGAGACTGAAACACCCTCGCTGCAGGAAGGAGCGCTTCATAGGTCATTCATCCCAACAGCAGTTAGACTGTACTACACATCATGATGTCATGAGTCACTTGGACACTTTACCTCCACTGCCATCACTTTATCCATACAGTACATATACATTTTATTTATTACACTCTCACCAATATAATGCATACCATGTATGCTGTGTACCTTACCGGCTACAAATGTATATAGTGTGTTTGATATCTGTATATAGTGTTTGATGTGCGTGTATATGTATATGTGTATTGATACTGATATATATTTTATGTATATAGTGTTTTCTATTCTATTTTATTTCATTTGTTTTATTCATTCTTTCATTTTTCTCTGTACTGAGCTGCTGTAATGCACAAATTTCCCCGTCGTGGGATCATTAAAGTTTTATCTTATCGTATCTTATCATCTCCTTGAACTCTGCATTAATGGTGATTTGTGGCCCTCTGCTGTTTAGAAGATAAACTACATGAAGTGCTTTAAAATAAGCCTTTTCTAATTGGACTGATGGCTGCTGTTAACCACACTGAGACCAACACTGATGTCTTCAACACAAACACTGATGTGGATGAACAGTTACTAAAGACTATTAATGTATATTTCTGTCTTTAACATGTTTCTGTTTTTCACAGAGAAACTCTGGATTGGATTTCTGGATCTTTGCTCTTTTCCCTGCAGTTAGTTCCCACAATGACTTCATGATGTAAATCTCTAATAAACTCATCAAAAGAAAAGAGCATGTGTCCCAGTTTTTGTGTGTCCTTTCTGCTCTTCTCCTTGTATACAGTCTCTGCTGCTGTGTGCTTTGCTGCACTCGCTCACAGATCAGAGTACAGGTAGTTATCCCACCGACACCAGGAGGAGACAAATGTTTGGCTTAGTTTACAAACAACAATCTCAGCTATGGATTCAAACAGCAGCAAATATGGAAATTAATCCTATTCAAGCTTCACCTTTGACCTTTTCTTTTTCTTACAAAGATCGAAGCACTAGAAAGCGTAATGTTGGCTTTATTAAAAATCAGAAGCTTGAAGCTCTCAGGGAGAGTCTCAGGCTCAGGGTGCCGTCTCACAGCAGAGTCTTCAGGCTGAATCCTCCTGAGCTCACATATACAATTATTTTTATATTATATTTAGCCGATATTTCAAAAACAAAGCTCCATTGGAGTGAACATTATTTGAGGTCTCTGCAGTTGTTCCAACTTCCAGCTGATCTGAGAGACTGAATAAATAAATGAGCTGAATAGATTAAAAAAAATTAAATAAATAAATAAAAAATTAAATAAACAAAGCTCACACATAGTGGAATAAAGTGTTAAATATTGAATTGTTTAGAGCCGCAAAAACAGGGATGCTCTCTGTGAGGTGTAGTAGCGTAAATGCGCCACAGCATGGCGCTGTTTCCCACAACATTGATGTGTGAGCGCAGTACAGAAAAAAAATTCCTCTGATCAACTTTGATCAGCTTTCGGTGCCCGTTTGAAGCCTGCGAAGTTCAGGCTTCCCTTCAGAATAAAAGCACACACAACGAGAGGAAACGCAGGTGTGTTCTGTCCCGCCCCCTCTACAGGTAAGGAAATGATTGGATGAGGATTTGACCTGATCTACGTTTCCTTTAAACCTGTGAGGAAAATCAGAGAGTGCGCAGGCGCAGTGAGAGGGTTCTGTGCAGTTCAGTGTGAGTCCGTTTCAGGAAGAACCCGCAGCCGTGATACTGAGCACACGGCAGCCTGGGTCTGATCTGTGTGCTTGAATGCGCGTACTTATTGTATAGATTGTGTGTGTTTTTGACTTTCTCGTGTTTTGGAGGGCAGCTCACACTGGCTCAGGCTGGCTACACACACTGTTAAAATAAATCAATCATAAATAAAACAAGATTGTTTTAAACAGCAGTTCAGACTGTTCATACACCCTCAAAGCAAACATCATATCTATAGTGCTCTTTCTCAGCATGAAGCCATACCGCTGCTCACTGATCATCACCTCTCTTGTTCACCGAACTTCAACAACTCTTTCCCAGATCTTCCTGGTGTGGCTCATCAGCTTCATCCCTCTGTATTACTACAGCTCTGCACATCAGCGTGGTTCTTGAAGATCAGTACCAGCACACTTCTTCTCTATTCCTCAGGCATCTTCTCACTCTTCAATATTGTTTTAAAAAGTCCACTGATCTCCATACCGCCACAGGTGTGCCATCTGGACCAGTTGCCTTTCCACTCTCCATCCTCATTCCCAATCCTCTGAACTTCCTGATTCTCTGTTCTCATCTGTCCTTCTTTTATTTTTATCATTCTCCTGTCTGCTTTCTTCTCTGTATTATTGTAGGGTCTTTACCTTACAGTATAATGCAGCTGGAGGAAACCGTTGTTGTGATTTTGTGTTATATAAATAAAATTGAACTCATCTCATTGAATTCATCTCCCTGACTATCCCACTTTTATTTTTTTAATAAGAAAGTTTAAAAAATGATAATATAACAAACCAATAAGAAAGTGTAGAAAAATAAATAAATAAATAGATTAAATAAACCTTAAAACAAATGACTCATGAAATAAATAAATGCAAAGGAAAAGAATAAATACAATTAAATATTTAAATTAATATGGGAATTAACACAGCATTTTATTAATTATTGTTACATGTATGATTATAAATTAATATTTTATTCACTTTTGGTAGTTTGTGTCCTCTACACCTTATTTTCTTCGGGACGGTCACCATCTTGTTCTTCCTGAACTCTTTGATTCCGTCTGCTGGTGACGTCAGCCTTAAAGTAAAACTGCGCTGTCATTGGCCGGTTTCCTGAAAAGGGGCGGGAGCAGGTTCGCACTTCGTGCTGGTTGGTGGACGGTCGCGTCCATCAGTGCTCGTGTGTGTGGCGTCTCCGGTTCATGTTGATGGAGCGCTGTGGAGAAGAAACACGGTGAAGGAACCGCAAACGGAGGAAACTTTTTTCTCTCCCTCCTATCGTGTTTTTTTCCCCATCGCGCCTTTTTTTTTCAAACTTTCTTACTCACTTTCCTTTTTTTTTTATTTAACTCCACGGCGGTTTCCGCACTTTACGGTCCCAGTGGTGTCTCCTTGGTAACACGGTCAACTGTCCTGCGAAGTTTGGGTTTCCGTGCTTTTACCCTCAGAGAGAAAAAGCTGCGAGTTCACACGCTGATCCACCGGAACCGGACCAGGACCGCCGGGGGCGCGCACAGAGCGTGTTCCAGCACTTTGTTCCGCGGGACTTCGGATTCTTTGTCGCGAGACAATAGTGAGAGAGGGGGCGCTCGCGCTGGGGGGGGCGCGGGGGGGCATCGATGCCTCGCGGCGCTTTGTTCTGCCCTGTGTGGAGACCTCCCGCGAGCCCGCCGCGGACACCCGCCGATCGATTGGAGTATTGATGATCGGAGAGCCATGGATGTAACCCTGTCCGAGCTATTGGGCGCGTTCATGGAGTCCCCGCTGGTGGTGTGGGTGAGTGCACGCGCGCACACAGCTGGGAGGTGTGCAGCCAACGCGTTGCTCACCTCCGCCACATGTCAGGTGTAACACACACACACACACACACACACACACAGATCTCTAATAGTCACTGATCGGTGGATTTGATTTGGGCTGAGGAGCTCCTGGTGGAGTTTGCGGGACTTTCCAGTTTGCAGCAGAAAAAGTTCAGCGGCAGGAAGGCGAGCTGGAAACACTGATTCTCGCGTGGAAACGCGGATCTTTGAGGGGCATCTGCTCAGTCTGAAGCTCAGGCTGCTCGTTTCAGCCAACAGGAGCGCGCAGACCAGGAGAAGCTGAGTGATGATTCTTGAGCTTCCCTCAGAAATGGACTGGCACAAAGAAACGCAAAATGTCTAAAAATCCAAACAAAAAGAAACTGTAGAGTTTCTGTGGACCAGGACCTGGACCTGCTCCTGCTCCTGCAGGCTTGGGTGGAACTTTGTGCAGGTTCAGTCCATGTTGTTCATGAAGTCCTTTGGTTGCACTCAGGTCAGCATATCAGCCAGTTTTTACTCCATGAACAGGCTACAGACTCAGATACAATGAGGCTGTTTCCTCCAACAGCTCCAACTGGAGAGGAGCTGCTGGAAACATCTGGAAATTTATGGCTAAAAACAGTAACTGGTCTTTATGAATTAAGTTCCTGAGAAAAACTAAAAATCCAGCAGAAAGCGGAGCCTGTAGACACGTGTTTGGACCAGGACCTGCTGCCTTGGGCTTTCCTTGGAGCCTTTCGGTGAAAGCTGCCCTGTGTCACTTTCCCACTGTGTGACCTCCTAACCCGAGTTCCAGTTTCCAGCCGACCTCAGTACGTCTGACATTAGCTTAGAGGAGGTGGAGGTGTTCTCCACCTCAGAGGCTGGTCTGAGGGTCTGAACTCCAGCAGCTCTGCAGCTCTTCCCTGTGTGCTCACATTCCTCTGAGTCCCTGACTCTTCTGATGACTTCTTCTCAGACTGCTGGACCATCTTCACCTCTGAGGCTCTCAGCCTCTTTGGGAGGATCTTCTCACACTCACTAATTCACCTCGTTAGCTGGTAGATGTTGGGACAGCTCCAGCTTTCCTAAGCATGTTAAAATGAGTACATATTTTCCAGATTGGGATCAATCGGATCAGTTTTAACGGGTCTGCGGGATCTTTTGGGTGTAGTTGTGACAAAAATGCATGTTTCTGAGCATTTTTGCTCCACCATCAAAAATTAAAAAGCTGTTGATTATTATTTTCATGTTCCTGACTTGAAATCATTTGTGAAGCGTTTCATTTTTTTCTGGAAGCGGATCGTTCGTGTGAGGAGTTGACTTCTGATTTCACTGATCTAACTCCCTGCTGCCTGACTTAGCTCAGACCAGGACGATCAGCGGACCCATCAGCTGGTTATTAAACTCTGTGGTACTTCCTGCTTCCCCCTGACCTCACTTTCTGTTGACCCGACCAGTCAGCCAACAGTTGTCCCATCTCTGTCAGACAGAAACTCCGATTACGAGGCCACACGGTGGGAAAGTGATCCAGGGTGACTTTCACGGAAGGGTCCAACGGAATCCTACAGGAAGCAGGTTCTGTTCCTGTTCCTGGACCAAACACATGGCTGCAGGCTCTGCTTTCTGTTGGATTTTTAGTTTTTGTCAGGAATTTCTTCTGGAAACGTTCCTCTTTTTCCTAAAAACCAGCCATTGTTTTTAGCCATAAATTTCCAGATATTTCCAACAAAGTTCTGCACAGGTTGGAACTGTTGGAAAGAAAACCAAGTTTGTTGAGTTTAAATCCTGAGTTAGCTGGAGAAGTAGCTGGCAAACTGATAACGGATAACCATGACCACACACATCACATTCCCGATTGTGACACTGAGTTACTGCTAGTTGGTTCTCTACCTGCTGCATGCAGCACAGCAGGAACACCTGAAAGAGGAAAAAAGCTTTAACGTGAAAAATGCCCAAGTCCCTCTCCATCAGTGATCAGCTGTTCAGGTGTCTCTGTGAACAGCTGGAAGAGAGACTGCTGTCCTCAACAGGAACATCAGCCCGTAAGGAAAAGGTTGAGTGTAACATACAGTCTGGTCTTCCAGCTGAACTGACCCTGCTCTCAGGTACCTGCTGGAGGTCAAAGGAGGAATCATTCATCCCAGGTCAACGGTTAAATCAGACATCCTGTAAAAAGCTCTCACAGCCACAGTACAAACAGAATGAGGAAATCTTGCACGGATTAACCCGACCCAGCCCTGACTGCTGGTCTCTGGGACGTCATCTTCATCATCTGTCACCAACGGTGTAGCTCCGTCGCCTCCTCAGGGTGATGACGGGCGCCTCACAGACGCCGGCGGTGTCTCAGAAATCATCAACCTCACATCAGAGAGATTTCAGATGATTTTAAAATCAGACGTGAGTTAGATTTAACATCAAGTTTTCTGCCTGAACCAGAGCAGGCTGTGGTCTTACTGGGCAGCTTCCAGCAGAGCCTCAGTGAGCCTGTGCAGGGCGTTCCTCCACTTTACTCCGAGTGTGTAACGTTTAAAAAAAACATTAAATACAGTCATTTCAAGTCCATTTGTGCCTGTACGTTGTTATTTAGACTCTGAGCCGAGGTCACATGCCACTAAAACTGCCATTTAATGTATCACATTTACAGCACAGTGACCTCTGACCCTGCTCAGGCTGGCTGAGCAGTTGTTAGTGATGAAAGCAGGAACATGTCAGAGAATGAACACAATTACACCAAAGGCCAGAATCCCCTGCAGAGAGCCTCGATCAAAGGATGCAACCACAAGAATAAACTGTGATTAAACGCAGCGTCTGCTCCGCCACGGGTGGAGCCTGCTTCTTCTAAAAATCTCCTAAATGTTTCCAGCCTCCACTTCCTGCCCCTCTGCTCATCGAGAGCATCCACTGTGGCACCCCCACCTCATTCATGGACAGTACTGAGCCTGATTAATTGTGACCTCCCGTCTGAGCGTTTCTCCTTATATTAGTATTAAAAATAAATGTTTCTATCACAGTCCTGGTGAGTTTCCTTTGGTCTCAGGAGCCGGTTTCACCTTGGCCAAAGCACCAAACTCTGCAGCGCCTCCTCCTGTGGGTGGTGCATCCACGGGAGGGCTGGGCTCCGTGGGCTCAGACCCAGCCACCAGAGGCTCACCAATCAGCCCCTCCTCGGGACCAGGACCCTACAGGCAAACACACACCCCTCCACCACAGTAAGGTGGAGATCTCTGGAAGTTTTATTTTATGTCCCAGAAAAATCCTGAATTCAAAGCTTTGCGATCCTTAAGCCTCGGAGTCAGAGGGATCAAGGAGAACGATGATGAAGATGAAGATGAAGAAGGCTTCCACGTTGGTGTAAAATACAAAGATGCTTGTTAACTGGCAGACAGCCTGAGAGCAGCCACTGGGTTTGATGGTTTGAGGCGGTGACTGGAAACACTCAGGAAACTGTGTGTCCATTTGTGTCCAGGTGTTTCAAACTTGGAAGACTGGGAAATATTTGGGTTTTATTTGTTTTTCTTTTATTTATTTAGCTGCACATGGGTTATACAGCTCATTTATATCAGTCAGGTGGAGGCCTCAGATAAGCCTAACAGTGAGCAAAGTTTATATGAGCTTTTATACATGAATGAAAGCCGAATGCTGCTGCTGATGTTCAGCCTGTTTCTCGTGCTCGCGTGGACGTCTGTTGCATTTAAATGATCTTAATGAAATCTGGTGTTTTTCTACCTGCAGACACTTTAATATTTCAGAGTCTGACTCGTGTTTCTGTCCTCAGGTGCGAACGCTGGGCCCGCTGGGGTCAGGTGACGACGCAGGCTCAGATGAGCGACTCGGCATGTTCATGGAGCTGGTGGATGGCGTCTTCCTGCACAAGATCATGACCCACATGTAGGTGGCTGCACGCAGTTTTATTTGCATGAGTCAGTAAAAACTGGTCACATGTTTCTGGGTTTTTTGGGTGCTTTTTGTCTATGCGTGTGTCTGGGTACATGTGGGGTAAGAGAGTTAATCCAGTGTTTCCTGTGTGTGTCTGTGTGAGTGCATTCGTGCGACCACATCCTGAGTTTCAGGTCGTAAACGTCACAGCCAGATGTGCTGCTTGGCGCTGCAGAAAGAAACGGTTAAAGTATTAGTTTTTATCAGCTGCAGCCGCCTCAGTCCCGCACTGTTATAGAATTAGACGGTGCCGTGTGTGATGAGCAGAGTCTTATAGATTGTTTAGTGTGTGGACCTTCAGGAGGACAAACAGATGTGCACATGCTGCACGTCTGTACAGCTCGTACTTCCACTGCAGCACCAGCTTTTCTGCAGCCGCTGCTTTGGTAAACGGTGACTAGTTTCAGAGCTGATTCATAGCGTGCAAAAGCAGACTGAGTCATTAATAAATAAACTCAGACAGTCTGAACTAAGGAAGTATAATAGTTCAAGTTTCTCCAAACTAATATTAATTAGAAATTTAACAGCTGATTGCAGCCATCACTATAAGAAAAGGTCCAGTTAGGAGCAGCGCCACAGCAGTTTTAATTCAACCAAAATGTGACTGACGTGCAGAATCGTGCGCGCAGGAGAACAGAAGGTGCAGCGCATGCTCATTCATATTAGAGCAGCTGCACATCTTGACACAGGTGGTGCACAGGAGGTGTCGGTGGTGATGTGAATTGTAACAATGGCAGAAATCCACAGAAGAAAAATGTTTGAATTTTTATTTTCAACTTTTAAAATTCAGAGTCATTCGTTTCCCAGCAGAGTTACAGGAAGGAGTCTGTCTTTGGAAGTACAGGAAGCGTGTTCTCTGGAGGCTCACACGGGACCTGTTTGTGTGTTTTTTTATGAGATTTATTAATATTAAAAGCAGAAAACAGCAGCAGACTTATCCTTTAATATGCTCTGGTCTGATGGCCCCGATAATCCATTGGTGTGGGACGGCCCCGTGCCCCCAATCACACCACATGTTCATGTTAGTTATTGTTGTTAGTTATTGTCCTCAGAAACAGCGATAATCAGACTATTGTTCTCCACGGTCAGGGTCGGCTTGGCCGAGGGGGGGCCGTCAGGACCTGCCAGGGGTTTATGGGAAACTGGGTTACAGAGGAGGAGTGAGGAATATGAAAGGAGACGGTTAGAGAGCCGGAGGAGCAGTGAGCTGTTAAATCATTGCGTTATCCACAGAAACTCACAAACCTGCAGTAACTCCAGAGTTTAACGAGGCCTCTGGAACAGACAGACTGATGGAGAGCAAAACTACAGAAAGTTTAATGTCCTGGAAAAAATGAGCTCACAGTTCAGACTGAGCCGCTGAAAGTAGCCGGAGTGGAAGAAAAATGAAAAGTTCCCTTAAAGTGAGGAATGACCAAAGCTGCCGCAGGGTAAATGTGAGGCTGAGGTTTGGTTCCCCTCCTGATTTGTTACCTGACAGGTTTGGTGTCAGTGTGGCTCATTTTCAGCTCCTTGTTTTTATTCCTGGACCCTCAGCTTTGCATGATTCACTGCTCATAATAATTTTCCTTTATCAGCCCCACTTGATCCTCCGTCTGAAACAAGTGGGTTTAGCCCCCCCCAAAAAACAAAACAAAAAACAACCCCACAACTTTCTTCTGATAGGCTGTCAGCATGTGGGTGGACCTACTAGCCCCTCCCTGTAACATCATCCAGATCCAAGAGTGTAAAAAAACTGTGATAGCCGGAGTGTTCAGGGCTTTCTGCTTCACCTGACCTTGAACTTGTTTTAAGGTGTCATGACCTGAAATAACCCCACTCATCTCCTCGTCAGGTTACAAACAGCTTCAGTCATTTTCTCCTGGAAGGAGAAATGTGGAGGTGCACCCACCCTGGGACGGATGATACCTGCAGAAGTCAGCTCAGTCTGAACATCTGCATGTTGGCTTAGTCTGAATAAACTGATGTCCACTGACCAATGTCAGTCAGAGTCAGGATTTTATTACTTTGGGTATTAATTTAAATTTCCATTTAATCAATTTGGAAATCAGGAGCTGGCAGCATCCCTGACCTTCTCCCACAGATCATTGGAGGCTCAAACAGAAATGTCATGAGCTGAACTGGCATCCTGTTTGAAGTGTTTTTGAGGTTAACAGTAGGACTATCAACTGTGTGTCCTTATTATAAGATATAAAAACTGGACCTTCAGCTCTGAAAATTAAGTGTGTGTGTATAAAACTTCTTAGAACTTTGTCTTTTTGTCAGACTGAGTGTGAAGGCTGTGGGAGGATCGGGGTTCTAACAAGTTTTGTAAAAATAATGCGCTCAGCTTCGTGCGTGTTTTCTGGCTTACCACAAACTATTGGAGCAGTTTGACATTAAATCAAAAGATCAACACCTCAGCTTCATGCATCAGGCCGACATCACGATGGCGGCAATAGGTCAGAAAGTGAGACATGCCCCCTGTTCACATGTTAATCAGGTTGACGTGGGGATGGATGCCTGTACCATAGTTACCCTGAACCTGAAGTATGTGTGGGTCTTTGTGTGCGCGTGTGTGTGTGTGTGTGTGTGAGTGACAATCTTTTGTTCTAAACAGCCACAAATGTCAGCCTGAGCGCTCCTGTGGTGTGTTTGTGTGTCTCTATAGTGACCCGAGCCCCACCAATCAGAGGCTGAACAAGAACGTGAACAATGACTTGGCGCTGCGCCTTCACAACCTGACGGTCCTCACCCGACACATCAGGACGTACTACCAGGTACACACACGCGCACACATACAGTCTTCTCAGAGACACTCACTCACCTGTGTAACACCAATCGATGACCTCAGGTGCTACCAGCGGGAAGTGATGCAGGAAGTGCATTCACATAGCTGGAAACGGCTGCTCTTGAGTAATGACCTTTCACCCCGCTTTATTGTGTGCTTGCTGTGGTGGTACTTCCTGTGGCGTCATGTGGTGACTGTGACAAGTGACATTTACCTCTCACAGAGCAGCAGTGGCGCCTGAACGGGGGCACGAGGACTGTTTGACTGAAAGTGAACCACAGGCCTGCGTGCATGTTTGTGTATTTTCTATAAATCAGAGATAAGCAGCTCAGATGAAGCTGATTTGGCTGAGCTGCTTCACATCCTCCACACACACACACACACACACGCACGCACACACTTCCTCTCAGACTTCATACCCTTCCAACTGTGTGTTGCCTGGATTATTTGATGGTATATTTTCTATGAGTTATTAAAATCGAGTTGCTGAAGGCAGCTGAGGTGTCTGCTTTTACAGACACCTGTGTGTGTGTGTGTGTGTGTGTGTGTGTGTGTTGAGCCGTGTAATGATCTGGTTCCTGGTATCTCTGTGGATGGTTTGTCTTGAGGCCGATCACAGGAAGTGGAAAGACCTGTGACTGTACGAGCTGCTAAAATAAAACTTCTTCCAGGAAGCGGCAGACACATGCTGCATTCTCCAGGCTGCAAACTGGAACTGAGCCACCTCCTTCAGCTCTTCAAGGTGTTCCCAAACCAGCAGAGAGACACAATCTCTTCAGCTGATCCTGGGTCTGCCCCGGAATCTCCTTCTGGTCTCCATTGGCTCCTTTCGTTGTGGAGGAGCAGCAGCACTACTCTGTGCTCCTCCTGAATGACCTCCTGTCTCTAAGGCTGAGGGCACTGAACTAGAAACCCTCTGCAAATAAAAAGTCAGTTTATTTTATTAAATGTAAGATATCATCAGCATATGCTGCTATCTTAGGCTCAGTCTGGCCTGCTGTTTTTCCACAGATTATTGGGTGTGATGGTGCAGCTGTTGCAAAGCTTCCAGGCTGGTGACGGCCTCTCTTATCATGATTGGTTGGAAATTTTCCATCAGATTGAAGCTGCTGATTGTTGTTGTATGTTTTTAGCAGGTGGCTAAACAGAAACAGGCAGTTTGACTTCTCACATTGCTGATATTTGATAGAGCTCCTCATTTTCATACAGGTGGCTGCAGGTGTCTGAGTTTACTGAGAATTTCCTGCCATCATTCTCTGCATGCAGTCCAAATATCTGCTGAATGGCGATGATGGTTCTCTGCCTTTTAGGCCACATAAGTTTTTATTTCTTTCGTCTACAGTTTAACAGTAACAGAAAGGAGCGGCTGAGCGTCCTTCAGGTCCGTTTGGAGGATTTTGGTTAGTTCTGATTCTCAGAGGGCCCCTTCTTTGAGCTCTCTCCACATGTGATGATGTTTATTTGAGGAGCTGAGAGGCTCAAACCTCGGTCCTCTTTGGTTGGTCTGCTGTGGATGTTGATGTGTGTTTAGGATCAGCTGATCTCCCCGATTGATCCTCCTGCCGAACAGCTGCAGACGTGCTCCTCTAATCAGTCTCTCTGTCTGACCTCCATCAGTCCACAGGAAGTGTTTGAATGTTGTGGTCAGGATGGAGGAGATCTTTTCTCCTGCTGTTCCCGTTAGCTGACCTGCTGCTTCACCTGTTCAGAGTTCTGCTGCTGCTCAGAGGAGGCTGCTGACTGTGTGTGTGTGTGTGTGTGTGTGTGTGTGTGTGTGTCAGTCACTCTGAGCAGGATGGAGTTAGTCTGGTGATTTTTTTTAATCCTTGTGTTCAGAGCACACACACCTGCAGCTGTTCATGTGGAGCTGGGCGTTGGCTTTCTCCTAATTAGATGAAGTCCCAGTAGACACAGACTGGTCTGCTGAGTCCTCCCAGTGTCCCGTGTGTGTGTGTGTGTGTGTGAGGGGGTGTATGTGCTGTGCAGGGCTCAGTAACCTGATCTCTGTTGCTCTCCTCACTAACCCTTTTACTGTTCTCAGGCTTGTGTTGTTTTTTCTGGCTGACTGTGGACAGTTATTGATCCGTTTATCAATGAAAAAATTAATCAGTGACAGTTTACTTCCAATAAAACACAAAGATGTTGAGAAAAAGACGCCTCTGTGTGTCTGAAATGGGTTAGAAGAGGAAAGGACCTCTTACCCTGAAATATAAATTATATATACGTACATGTATGCGGCAGTAATCTGTCAAAGATCAGCTGATATATATCTGTGTTATCTTTTTTATGTACAGTATCTTTATTATATTCAGAGAGGTTGTGTTAAATTTGACCTTCATCCTGTGAACATTTTCTCAGCTTCAGCCCTCCGGGGTGGGTCTTTGTGAGTGCGCAGCTAACGGCTGTGAAACAGACACACTGATCAGCTCGATCAAATATCTTTAGGTCCTGAAGGCCTTTTTCAAATTCCTGCAAGGGGACAATTTTGAGTTTAGTATCTTAGACCTATGTTAGTATCTTAGCACTGAGACCAGGCAAGCAGAGGATCGAACCACTGACCTTTGAACCAGCAGTTCCGTCACAGTGAGCCAATCCCCATAGACTCCCATGTTAAAAGTTATAGCAGAAATAAACATGTTTACAGCCTGGGAAACTGCTTTGGTCTCTGTAGATAATTTCCCCCTTCATAACAGCTGTACAGGGGGAGGATGTTTCTATAACTTACCCGTTTAAAGGTTGCATTGTTGGGGGCGTGGCCTCTGACTGACAGGTGGATGGTGCCACAGGCAGCTGTAGCTGCTAGCTGGCTTCACCTCAGCTAAATGGAGTCCCTGAACTGGACCTCTGGACCGTGTTTGTGTTGTTAGAGCCTTTCAGAGCATCTTTAAACTGTCAGTCATCTTTTCTGCAAGCTTCTCCTCTGTGGGATGAAATCATATCGGGGCTCTATTAATGTTTTATGTGCTCTCAAGTCAGATAAAGTCCATTTTGGGCTTTGCACCACATCTCAGACTAATTTCAGATAAAGGTCAGGACTGGCTGACCAGATTTAGACCAGTAAACACTCAGTGAGGAGTGTGTGACGCCTCTGAAGTGTGAAACTCATGTGAAAGAAGTTTTAATTCTTCTGCAGTAACGTAAGCAGCACTCCTCCTCCTGACCTCCCCGCTCATTTTACCCTCCTCGGTTACTGTGGGAACTGCCGAACAAAGACCTCAGCCTGCAGCATGGGATGTTTTGAACTCCGTATCCTCTGGCCTACTTTGCACACACACACACACCACCCACCCCTGGTCAAACACTTTGTCGGTGTTTCATTGCTACTGTCAGGAAAGGTTGTGTATCTGTGTGTGTGTATCTGTGCGTGTGTGTGTGTGTATGTGGTGAGGTTGGGCTGCAGGGTTAATCAGAAGGCAGTTTTTGATTTTTATCTACCTACCTACTACACACAAACACACACACACATCTTCTTACGTGTGTGTGTGTGTGTGTGTGTGTGTGTGTGTGTGTGTGTGTGTGTGGTCTCAGGGTGTCTCTAAACGGGAGCAGCCGTCTGTTCACACGTAAACACAAATCTGAAAGTGAAGAAAAGTAAAGAGGAGTAACTGTACGGTAGCTATGGAGCACCAAAAAAGGTTAAAAATGAAAAATAAATACAAAAAAACTCTGTAAATAGATTCCGTTTAATTAAAAAATCTGTATTATTTTTATTTCCAAATGTTACAATTGATGTTACATTCATAATTTATGCATTGTTTTGTAATAAAAGCTTATTTCATTTCCTTTTACTTTTGAAATTAAAGAATACATTTTGAATAACGCAGCATTTGAATGACAGTGTGAGGAAACTGAATTATCAGCTAGATCTGCGCTGGCCTTCACGGAGCGCTGCAGTTTCAGGTGGCTGTTTTGATGGCGGTCGCAGCGATGCTGTTGGAAATGAAAATCTGCTGACAGGCTCAGTTTGACTCACTTTTCTACTTCCTGTTTTGTTCCAGCATTTCTTGAGCCTCCCGTGAATTTCATCCAGCCTTTTCTGAAACATCATCCCGTGGCGCTCTGATATGCCATCTTCTTTGTTGCTCTCCAGTTTGTGTTAAACTGTTTTCTTGTTCTTAGAGCAGCAGCTCTGAGACTTTACTGGTCCCGGAGCTTTTATTTTTCCACTGCATCGAGCAGTTTTTCCATTCCACCGAGGGCTTCGGGGCCTGACGTCAGGCTGTGGACCCTGCTGAGATGCTTTCACTGAAGTCTGGTTTGTGGTTCACATGTTAAATCAGTGAGAATTTGCTGGAATGGAGACGCTGGAGGCCCAGGAGAAGTCCGATCTCTCGTTAGCTGCCACCGTTTCATTGATCTGGGATTAGAAATGTGAGCCCACTGTGTCAGTGGGCCATGGATTGAGGCCTGTTTAAATGGGTCAGCACAGCCGGCTGTATTGATCTCTTGTCAGTTTGAGGTGTTAGATCCTGCTGGTCTATTAATCTGATCCTCATTAGAGTTCAGACTCTCACAGCAGAAGCTTTTTAAACTTTACTCACTCTGCCTGCAGCCAGGATGTGATTGTGTGTATTTTTTTTATTAATTTTTGTATTTAATGGGGACGATGCAAATGAACACGTAACCAGAATGTAACTGATGGGACGTATGCACACTTTCCAGGCCTAACTCATCTGCAGTTTTGTCCCTGATTTGACTTTTAAGATGCAGCTTCATGAGAACAAACTGTCCAGCAAACGGTAATAAAAACGTCGCTGACTCAAACAGACAGGTTTATTTATATGCAGTTGGTGGTCGTTTCTGTTGGGTTTCAGGATAAAGAAAAAAGCTGCTCAGTGAATCTGCTGAGCACTCATGCTGCCTTAAAGACAGATGGTAGCCAGGCCACATGTTTTATTCATGCTTGTGTGTGTGTGTGTGTGTGTGTGAGAGAGAGAGAGAGACAGAAGGGCGGCCTGGTTGGCTCTCATGTTACCTGTACAGATCAGTGTAACATTATCTGCAGGTACCTAAACACTATAGCAAAGCTGTTCCTGCAGCTCAGGTGGAACTGTGGTCAGCTGACTGAGACAGTGTGGTGGTAAGACTTTAACTCTGTGTGTGTGCACATGTATGTGTTCATGGTAAAATGTGGTCTTGCAGACACCTGCTGTACCTACTTAGGTCATCGTTGTTGTCTGCAGCTCAGATTACCTGTGGCGTGCCACAGGGTTCAGCCCCCTTTTGCTGACACTCAGATGTACCTTCCTGTCTTGAATGTTGCATAGCAGAATGTTGTTTTGCAGTTGAATACCCCAGAAGTTTATTATTTATCGTTGCCTGTCTGACTCTAGTCTCACAGCATCATACCGGCCACAGACACGGAGGTGATCGCATAGCTGCCGAGGCTGTAACACCTGAGGACCAACCATTAACCAGGCTGGTCCATTAATAACATACCAAGTAATTTGACCAGCAGTGACGGTGACATTTAATTATCTGGTTGACCAGCGGTGCTCATTCCTGAGTAAAAGGACGCCTGCATGGATGATGTTTCACAAAAATGCGTTGCACAGAGATTGTCGCAGACTGCACACATGGGCATAGATGTGGCCAACGTGACCGGCTCGCTTTAACTTGCTGAGGTTTTATGTGACCTGCTGCTGTCAAATCCACTCAAAAACTTCCTGAAAACTTCATCTTTCCACACACACTTTACTGGCTCATGCGATTTCTTCTTCTTCTTTATTGCTGTTTAGCAGCTTGTAGCTGCCTTCTGATATCGTATTGATATCTGCGTACAGACCACTCATAAAAACAGTCAACCTTTGGACTGTCTCAAATCCGCCCCTGACGTCCTAAAAGAAAAATGAAACAAAAGTTGGAGCACGTGAAGCAGGGTGCAGCCTGATTTTGTGACAGTAAATGCTGCTGCAAACATTAGTTCACTCTCCTCTGAACTTCCCGTGGACGAGCCTCATCTCCTTCACGTTGTTCTGCAGCTGGTAGTACTGGTCCTTCATAGGGTAAAAATGAGTTCTCCACCTGCAGGTTCTGGTGGAGGATCTCCAGAACAGAAACCAGCTGCAAGTCTGACGTGGAGGGGGAGTAGTCTGTCTGACCGTGGTGCGAAGAATCTGACTGCAGCAACCCGGTCATCCTCTCATTGGAAGGAGCAGCACCAACTGGTATCATTGAGAGGGAGAGAAAAATTAAATCACAGAATTTAAAACATGCAGCATTTCGTGTGTTCAGAAATATTCACGAGTTAATAGCACAAATCAGAAACGTGTTTTATTCAGCATCTTGAGTTGTTAAGCATTAGAGACTTCAACATTTTCTAATTCAGAATTTTTGGTCTACTGGAACAGTAGGATTCAGACTCTTTTTTAATCAAACTTTTCCAGGAATCCAGTCATTTTTCTGTCAGCATTCATCGACTTTCGCATCAGTCAGCACTTCCACCCTGATGCAGACACACCGAGCTGTGGTTCGTGGACTCGCTGGGGTCACATCGCAGGGTGGTGTCTGGTTTGTGTGGCCAGACACTACCCTGCAATGTGATGTAAATATGAGAAATGTGTGTGTGTGGTCAGTCAGCCCTTCCCTGCTGACATCTACTTCCCTCCTCCTAAAAAAGTGAGACATTTCCTTCTCAGCCCTACTGTGACCTTTGACCTGTGTTCTTTACACAATGTAATGAAGGCTCTGCTCCTCTGCTTTGAAAACACTTTCATATTAAATGGATTTGTGTGTTCACTCGGGTGTGTTTGGGAGACATTGGAGAATGTTCTGGAATGGAAAGCATTCCCTCCTCGTGGGCTTTTTATTTCCTGACACACACACACACACACACACTCTTTGTCAGCAGCAGGGTGTTTCCTGTTGGCTGGCCGCCCACACACACACACACACACACACACACACACACACACACACACAGGTATGTCTGGGTCAGTCACCCTCTGGACTTTGATTTGTTTCTGCTGAGCCTGTTTTGATCAAAGTCTGCAGCAAAAACAAACTGCGTTCATTTACACCGCTGATGATGCGTTCATGCTGTGCTGTCCGGGAGGGATTCCTGCTTATTTTAACTCCTTCAGCTCCAGCCTCAGTTTAGAAATCACCTCCATGAATTTAGCAATGGCTAAAATCTGTCGAGACAGCCTCTGCCTTCACAGATAAGAGATCACGTCCTTACTCAGAGTCAGGCCTGAAAAATGTCTGCAGCAGAGGTGATGCAGCCCTCCGGCGTGGAAGACGGGGCTTAAAGCTGGAAGCACGTTTTCTACCTGTGAATGAAAATCATGATGATCTACCTCAGGGATCCTCACATCCAGGCCTCAAGGTCCGGTGTCCTGCAGGTTTTAGATGTGTCTCTGCTTCAACACACCTGAGTCAAATATAGAAGTCATTAGCAGGACTCCGGAGAACTTGACTGCGTACTGAGGAGGTAATTCAGCCATTTGATTCAGGTGTGTTGGATCAGGGACACCTCTAAAAGCAGCAGGACACCGGCTCTCGAGGCCTGGATGTGAGGGTCCCTGATCTACCTGCTGCCAAGTTTTACACATCATTGTTACAGGTTTCTCTTAAGCACTTTTGAAATGACACATTAGAGCTCTGCAGATGCTCATTGGGGCTCATTTATATGTGTTTATGCTTATAAAATGCACAAACATCAGATAATTTCTTTTCATGCTTATTTTGAGACTAAGGTCTGTGCCCAGTCAAACGTGTGGATCCATCCACCACCTTCTTACTAAGGGAGCAGCTGGGAGAAGCTTTCTGCCCCTGTCCGATGCACAGTCATCATCACTGTAATAAAAACACTAAGGATTTCCTTTCTTCGCTCTGTTACAGGAGACGTTACAGCAGCTGATTGTCATGCCGCTTCCCAACATCCTCTGCATCGCTAAGGACCCAATATCAGGTAACCTTTCTACTCAACACACCCTCACAGGTACATATATACCTACTGATCACAGCACTAAGCACAGTGAAGCCAGTCAGGCTTCAGGGACATCAGTTAGGAATCAGAAACCATGTGGATCCATCTCACCTGCACAGTTGCAACTCAAAGTGGCAATAGGTGGACTGAAGAGGCACCTATTGTCCTCTCCCTCCTCCCTCCTCACTGATATTTTTTTTTTGTCACTGCTGGTAGTGCGAGAGTGTACCTGCAGCCCAGTCGGGTGGAACAGGAAGTCCTCCAATGCAGTCACTTTACCGTGTCTTTGCAGAAATGGTTAAACAGCAGCAAACAGCTGGTCTGTGTGTACAGATCAGAGATCAGCTGCTCACACATGTGCGCACACACAACCATTATAATAATTCATGCAGTGTTTTTGTCATCTTTTTCATGCTGTAAGCATCGTGTTGTGTCGTCGCCTGGAATGAAATCATCTCTGTACATAGTTTTGCTTTGCTAAAAGACACAATCATTGAATCAGCGTTTGAGACAGAAAAGGGGCTTTTATGTCTCAGGTTTTGCCTGGACGTCAGACCCCTGTAACCCCCCAACACCTCGCTGCTCTTGCTGTGGAAAATCCTGATGGTGCTGACGGAGGTTATTCAGCCATGTTGTGTTGTGTTGTAACCACACGCGTTTCTGTGTATTGTTCCCTCAGCAAAGAGCATGGAAGAACTGAAGAGACTTTTGTTGCTGATTCTGGGCTGTGCTGTGCAGGTAACACACACATACACACACACACACAGCCTCTCCCAGGAATCATGTTTGTGTCTGTGTTGTTTTGCATGTCTGAGCACAGCCGTTGCTTCATGTTCCTGCTGACTAGGTGCACTCAGGTTGGGCTGGATGTGGGTGGGACTTCTGGCTATTTTATACACCAATCAGTCGTCAGTTTTTGTGTTATGGAAGCAAAAGGCTCTTTGAAGTTGATATTTACGATCAGTTAGTGTAACAGGAAGTTTGGGTGCAGATTTGGCAAGTTAAGAGTTAATTTAACTGTAATTAAGCAGGTGTGGTTGGTTGTGTTTGTTCAGCTCTTATAAAGCCATCTCATGGCACTGAATGGAGCGACCTCTTCTTCCTCTTGTTTCCCTTTGTTTGTTTCTCCCTGTCTTCCTATTTTCCCCTCCCTCTCCTCGTCTTTTGCCTCCCTCCCTCCCTGCACTTGCTCAACTGGTTCCCGGGAAGAGGAACGCCAAGAAGAGAGCTGAATGAGGAGAGGGAAAACAAGGAGGGAGGATAAAACCACATGGAAATGATGTTGATGTTGCATCAAATAACTCTGACTCCAGCCCTGTGGATAGCCACTAAAGGCACCACACATCAGCTGTTAGAGCAAATTTTCCTTCAACTTAACATCTAAAAATAAAAAATGAAACCACATCAGTGAGAATGAAAGTGCGCCCAGCTCTTTATCTGCTAATGTGAAGCCTGCGGTCCTCCCAGTTCAACTTTCTTGCAGTTTCACTCTTGTAAGTCCTCCTCCTCTAGCATCCTCAGCCCAAATGTGTCAAACACCATCATCGAATCTAAGCTCTAAAAGACTGCAGTTTGTTTGTAGGTTTGTGTTTGCATCCATTCTCACTCCTAAAGGCTCAGCTCTGCATTTAAACTGTATAATCAGAGATGACCTTTTATTGTTATTTCCCAAACAGTAACTGAGTGTTTAAGAAAAAGGTGAAAAACCAAATTGTAAGAAAGAAGGATGTATGGGACATGCAGGAATATCATCAGGATATTTTCAGTTTATTGGAGCATGTAAATAAACTGCATGTGTGATCCCATCTCCCCCTTGTGGCTCTTAGTAAATACACCAGGAAAACAAACCCCTTCTGGGCCAGCTTACAGGCTTAGGTGGAGGATGCAGAGGTGAGCTTTCACCATCAGGAAACAACCTGCCTGTTAGTGACGTCTGAAAACACATCTCTGCACACTCACTTTTATGTGATGCCTTCTTTTATTATTCATGTAACCCTACAGTTTGTACTTTTATTCTTTTTATTTATATTTATTAATTATAGTTTGTTTTTACATCTTTTTAAATGTTGATTTCTGCTCATCTGTCACACTGCCATTTTAAAAGTGCTAAAAAACAAAGTTATTATTATTATTGTTGTTATTATTTTTATTGTCTTCCTGCACAGATTTTTCGGCTGCCACCAAAATACTGACGTGCCGTCAGAAACAACAGTCTGCAGGTTCTGTTTGATTTCATGCTTTAACTGTTTTTTTAAGTAGTCTTTATTTCCTCTGTGTGTGTGTGTGTGTGTGTGTCTCCTCAGTGTGAGCGTAAGGAGGAGATGATCGAGAAGATCAAGCTGCTGGACATTGAGACTCAGGCTGCCATCGTCTCTCACATCCAGGAGGTGACTGAAATGAACGTGATGAGTACAGCTCAGATATTTTAATGTTGATGTAAATTCTGACCTGAGATCAGTCTGACTTGTGAAATGAAGAGCTTTACCTCATTGAACACATCATTATTAAGCTGCACCCCACCTGCTAGAACATCTCCACCTGGGAAAGTTTCACCCAGGTGGATCCGTTCCACTTCACCTTATTGTGGACCTGCCATCTGTTTCTATTTTGGAGGCGCTGCCACAAACCTGCAGACCCTCCTGTGATCGTCTTCCACCTGCTCTCTACCACAGTCTGTCTTTTGTCTCTCTCACCTCAGCCCCAATGGGTCGTGGCAGATGGCTGTCCCTCCCTGAGCCTGGTTCTGCTGGAGGTTTTTCCTGTTAAAAAGGAGTTTTTCCTTCCCAGTGTCATCAAATGTTTGCTCATAGGGGGTTGTTTTGATTGTTGGGTATGCTCTGTATTATTGTAGGGTCTTTACCTTACAATATAAAGTGCCCTACAATACTTGTGAGATGCTAAAATGTGTCTGCACTTCAGTTTGTTAATAATATAAAGTTAATTCTCACAAAGACTGAAGGGGGAGATGGAGCTCCATCAGAAACAAACACAGGAGAAAGTAGTCCCTGAACCAGCCACACAGCAGATTGAGGGTTATCCCCTAAACTACTGTTAGACAACTAAGCTAGTCAAACCAGGACCAAGAACAGGATTGAGGTAACTCTCAACCAGCTAATAATTACCAAATGATTAAGTGTGTGTGTGTGTCAGGTGACCCACAACCAGCTGAATGTTCTCGACCTGTCCTGGTTGGAGGAAGGAGCAGAGGTCACCCACGAAGAGCTGGAACCTCTGTCCCGCAACATGGCAGCATCCCTGCAGCAGCTTGTCGACCAGCGCGACAAAGCCAGCGAGGTACAGTCGCAGATGTAGCGCCCATTTATTCATGTTTCATCACCATGATGGACGTGTGATGTTGTCTGTGTCTCTGTGAACAAAGCCGGCTGCAGTTTGAAGCCGATTTCCCCAAAATGACTTAAACAGATCAGAGCTAATAAGATTTCAATAAACGATCTTTAAAGCTCCACCTTTCATGAGTTTCTTTCAGACTTTAATGTTCATCAGATTTGATTTGATGGATCATATTGATCTGCCTGCCTTACATTTTAAAGTATTGCTTGGCTCTAGATTTAACACTTTTTACAAACTAAATATTTACACATAAAATAACATTAACACACATATGCCTTCCAGGTGATTGTGGATCTCACACAGGAGAGGGACTACCTGTCCAGTCAACAGCCCCAGGAGGGGTGCAGGAGCCTGGGCATGATCAGCCCGGAGCGTGGGCAGAGCTCTGCGGGGATGGGAGCAAATAATGGAGGCTCGGCCGGGTCGGCGCTCTCCAAAGAAGAGAAGCAGCATCTGTCCGTGGAGCTCGCCGACACCAAAGCCAAGCTTCGCCGATACAGACAGGAGCTGTGAGTCACAGCCTGCAACATTCAAACATTCAGATCAAATAAAATCTGAGGGAGTTTAATCAGCAATAAAAATGTGCTTCAGATCATCACACTCTGAGTCTGAGCTGAAGAAACCGAGCTGTTTTAGCTCCTAAACTGACCGAGGGGGGTCATCCATGCCAAAAGGCTTTTTCTGAAGGCTCTGCCTTTTTCTCATTCCTGGCCTTTACATCTTTATTGTTTTTGCAAAAGTTCGCTGACAGTAATAAACTGCTAACAGCTGTTAGTGGATGTGTGGTAAATTGTGCTTGGTGCAGATGGAAGATTATGGTGCCGTCATGGTGTAATCACAGAGTGGCTCCATCTGATTGGAGGTTAACAGAAGGCACGCCTGCATTACCCACTGCAAGTGTTTGTGCTGAACACACACACACGTTGTAACCCTCATAGGACAAACTGCCCTATGTTTATATGCGCCGCCATTTTCATTCATAACAATGTGTCCTATTTCTGCAGGGTTGCTGCAGCAGTAGACAGAAAGCTGTGAAATCTGTGCCTGTTTTTTTTTTATGTGTTAGTAATTATTTCAGAATGAGGCATCTCATTGTAATAGTTTTTCAGATTTTTCAGTAATCTGAATATTTGTGTTTCAGGATTGTCTAATGTGTTTTTAACTGACAGCAAATGAACATTTTGACAGAGTCACAGTTGGAGGAAACAGTTCAGGGATAGAGCAGTAAAAGGAATACTGTCTAAAATATAATGCGTGACCCCACTTGGCCACTGTAGTTGTTTTAACAGCTGGCACAGCACAGTGTAATAAAGACTCAGGGAGATCGTGCTGTTAGCGTTCAGACTCATGGGTGTGTGCCTGATTTTTAGCTCGGCTATTGTCGTAGCCGCCATAACTCGAGAACAGTGTGACCCAGGATGCTCAAATTCACACCATTGATGCTGTTTAAGTCAGACCCATCAGACTTCACACACTTCTTCACCAACTTTACTATAGCAGCACTTTGGCATTTGCACCTGCTCAGCGGTGCTCTTGTATAAATTATAGATTGCTAATATGCATGTGTGTGTGTTTGCAGGGAGGAGAAGACAGAGCAGCTGATGGATTCAAAGCATGAGGTGGAGCGTTTGGATCAGGAGCTGCAGAGACTGAAACAGGAGGTGAGGACCTGTCTGTGAGACTGGGAGCATAAAAGGAGGAAGGAAGTAGAATAAATTCTCTGATTAAATGTTGGACACGAGTCACACACTGAGTCACTGAGACAACATGAACTCATGGCATGAACAGGTTCAAAAGTTTAACTGTTCACGAGGAGCATTTTTCTTAGAGCCAAAGCTGCAGTGGAAGTTCATTTCTCTCACTTGGTTTCCTGATGCTCAGCCTGCTTAGTTGGGATGCTGCCTAAAATGGAAAAAAAGAAAAACAGATTCAAGACCTATAATTATTTTTTAAAATTGTCCAAAGAGTACAGCAAATGTTAAATCTGAGAAATGGGATTCCTTATTGGAAAATATCTGCTCATTTTGAATCTGATGCCAGCAACACTTCCATAAAATTGTTCCAGGAGCAACAAAAACCTAGAAAAATTGGAGCTGTTGGAACTACTGACAGCTAATGTGGTGAAATAGTGACATGGCTGGATGTAAGAAGATCCCTTCAGACAGGCTGAGGGGTTTTAGAAGTAAAGCTGTGCAGCGGGTCAGCACTCTGTGACCGTCTGTGTGGGCGAACAGGTTAAGAATAAATTCAGAAGAATCAGCGACTTCATTGGCGCTTCATGATCTGATGAAACACGGAGAAGCATCTGCAGAGCTGGATGCTGCTGGTCTTCAGACCCTCAGACCTGATTCTTTGCTGGACATCACTGCACAGGCTAAACTGACCTGGATGCAGTCCACACCATCACCCACTGAAAACATGCACAAGCACCACAACAGATCAGCTGGAATCCCACATTAGCAACGACCTTACACAACTCTTTTGAAACATGATGCACTCTTCAAATGAGCTGATATTAAAAAAACCCCAAAACAATCAGATTTATCCGTTTCAGCTTTTTGATTCGCTCTCTTTGGACTCTTTAAACGATTGTTGTGAAAGCAGGGCGGAGTTTAATTCTGTCCAGCTGAGTGAGCAGCTCTTCAGCTGAATATTGTTTGCACATAAAAACATTTTTTCAGCTTTTGGCACGAAGAGTGGACAGTGCTGAGATTATTTCTAACATCTTCCTCTCACACAGTGAAGATTAAATACTTTTTACAGATTAAAGCTGATCTAAGGTCAGCAGTCTGAAATGGTCTCTGTCGGTTTGTCCCAGTTTAATAAACTGGTTTTGAGCATGCAGCTGAGATGATGAATGAGATTAATAAATGTACTTGAGTTCACTACAAGATGACCTCTCTCTCTCCTCGTGTAATCCTGCACTGCTTCAGTGGCTTGAAATTGCCAACAGATTAACAGCATCAGGAGATGAAGCTGCATCATCACGATACTGTTTGTATTAATGAAAGATGTGCTGGCCCAGCCTCAGGTTGTTCAACATAAAGCGCTGGACTGGTTTTAGGACATTCAGAGGGATATGGTGTCCACAGTATTTCAGAGTCATGATCCTGTGCCACAACACAAAGCGCCTTGAGGCGACAGTTTGTTGTGATTTGGCGCTATATAAATTAACTTGAATTGAATCCTGCAGCTTCCCTTTATGTCTATGGATGCATATATTATGAGGTTTGGATTAACAACAGGAAGAAAGTCCAAGAAAAGTGGTGATAAGATGAATATCATTGTGTTTTCTTTCATTCAGAACCAGTCTCTGTCCATTGAGGCCCGCTCTGCCCGAGTGTACCGGGACGAGGTGGACTCACTGCGGGAGCGAGCCGCTCGGGTCGACCGCCTGGAGACCGAACTGAGCAGATGCAAAGAGAAACTCAATGACGTTCACTTCTACAAAACCAGAGTGGAGGTAAAACAGGAGCTACGCACCTCACTCGAGTGTACGCAGATCAGCCACAGCATTTAAACCACCGACAAATAACCACCTCAGCACGACGACGGCTGAAACATGGAGCTGTAGTTCCTCTAATGTCCAGGGTTATAATAGTTTTGGATTTTACATTATAGTTTAGTTTTAGTCAGTTTTCACAGTGGTTTTGCTCGTTTTTATTAGTTTTTATTTTTGAATTAATGCTTAGTTTTAGTTTTGTTTTTGTTAGTTTCAGTATTTTCATGCTTTGTCAGGTGCAAGATTCAGGAGTGACTGTTGTGTAATAAAAACTCAACAAAAGATACTGTTTAAAGAAATATATATCTAACAATCAACTGTTCAGGGCACCCAGGTGGCTTAGTGATGAATCCGGCGACCACATACATGGGCCACGTTGCGGTGCAGGCGGCACAGGCTCGAGTCCCAGCCTGTCGCCAGCTTGCCCCCATGTCTTTCCCCCATTTCCTGTCTCGCTCCACTACAGATAAAAGCCACTGTGGCCAAAAATGGGAACAAAGAAACAAAACAACCAACTGTTCACAAGACAGCAGCACTACGTGCTAAATGTGTGTAATATCAATGATGATTATGATGATCATGAACATCAAAAGGGAGAAACATGAACTCCAAAAGTTAATAAATTCTACAATAAAGTTCAATATCAGTGCAGAAGATTAGCAACATTAGCATTACATAACATTGGCAAATCCAGCTGCATCCTGATGTTCTCCACCTGAAGCTGCTTCTGTTTCGGAGCTAGCTTGGTTAGATGCTCACTAATTAGACTTCAGGGTCTTTGCGGCCTCTGTACACAACCTACGGAAGTGGCCGACCTCATGTCCACAGTTATGCTTTAATTACCTTGTGGTCGTGTGCTGGTGTTTAATACGCGGTGCCGGCTGGGACTTTTTTTGGTCCTCGCTCTTTGTCCTCAGTTTTTTGGCTGCAAACATATTTGTCCGTTTTTTTCACTTTTTTCTTCCCTCACGTCCATTTCGATAGTTTCAGCAGTCTCCCTCCAGGAATTTGCTGACCTTTGTGAGTCCTTATATTGATGCTTTGATCATTATTCCTGTTTGTTATTTTCTAACTGATAAATTCAAATACTGCAGCGAAAAGTAGCCAGAAATGCTCAAGGACTGTACAGGTTAATCACAGCATAATTACATGACAGTTATTCCCTTGGAAAAATCCAAATGGTTTCTGAAAGCTGTCAACATAGGATTATTACTGTAATTCATGTAAATCATGCTGTTGCAGGAAGTCCGCGAATGGCGGCACTTTTGAAATACCACTGCAAGGCCCGCCGTAATCTGACAGGAACACCTCAGCCTTTATATGCTCCGAGTTCACTTTACTCTGACAGTCAGCACAGCGGCTGATCAGCTGCCACTGAGTCCACTCTGTGTGTGTGTGTGTTTCAGGAGCTCCGCGAGGACAACCTGACTCTGCTTGAGACGAAGGTGCTGTTGGAGGAGCAGCTGTCAGCCTCAAGGGGGCGCTGTGACAAACTGCACACACTGGAGAAAGACAACCTGTTACTGCGAGCTAAAATCCATGACCTGGAGATGGTATTCCTCACACTCAAGCTGTCATATGTGTCATATACAGTAACAGTCACTGTGCCAGATGTTTCCAGATGTTCTTCACACTTGAAGAGTTCTGTGGCTCTAAAATAAAAGCTGGGCTGGGTGGTATAGGCATAAATATTTAGCAGCGTGTAGGATGAGAACACCTCCTCTCACTTTCAGGATCAACAAACAAACCTCAGAAGGTCTCATCATTGTTTCCACCTCATTAGCAACTTTTCACATGCTGTCAATAACATTCAAAAACAGACAAAGCTTTATACAAACCACTTCCTGTAACAAAGAGTTGCCAGTACTACAACACAAGCACACATCTGTGATCAGTTATTTGATAAATAAAATACAAAAAAATGCAGTGTAACAGAACACAAGTCTGTGATGGACTGGCTACCTGTCCAGGTTATAGCCCGCCTCCTACCCTGTGACAGCTGGGAGAGGCTCCACCCCCTCCACTCTGAACTGAATTAATCATTAAGAGAGTAGATGGAAAACAAAAAAACAGCTCAGGAAAATGTTGGTCACCCTTTTCTCATTGTTTGGCCATCCGTCTATCCTCCATCCCTCTGTCCTCCATCCGCTGTCCTCCATCCGTCTGTGCAGGAGCGGGACAGCGAGCGGCGGCGGCTGGAGGAGCTGGTGGAGGAGAACATGCTGCTGGAGAGCAGACAGAAGCAGAGCATGAACGAGTCAGCCCACCTGGGCTGGGAGCTGGAGCAGCTCACCAAGAACCACGACAACACCAACACTGAGAGTGAGAGCTTGCCCTCCTGTCCTCCGCCTATCTGTCCTCCGTCTGCCCATCTGTGTCGTCTGTTTTTAACTGACTCTTCCTCTCTGGTGCAGCTCGAAAGTCGCTGGTCCACGAGCTGAACGAGTGCGTTTCCAGCCGCATGCTGAAGCTGGAGAAAGAGAACCGGGAGCTGCAGGCGTCCATAGAGAGGCTGAAAGAGGAGAACCACCTCCTGCAGGAGCAGCAGCTGCACATGCAGGAGCTGGACCGGGAGAACCAGAGTCTCAGCAACAAGGTGGGAACCCTGCAGCAGTTAAAGACACATTGGTGATGGATTAAATAATACCTCACAATCACACCTGGGTGTTAATCAGCCTGAGGCAACCAGTGTAGTGATTTGGTCCTAAATAGATAAAACTCAAAGGTGTTGACAGAATTTTTAGTCTAGATGTTGATATGTGATATGTATGTTTCACTGAAAGCAGCAAATGTAATATCTCATATTCCACTTTCATTGATTGGACTGAACTAATCATTATTCAGTGCAGAGCCTGTGATTTCATAGGTTATATTTCTGTAAAAGAGGACGTGCTGCGGTTTCCAGGAAAGTCAGTAAAGCTTCTGCTTTTCTTCCCGATGTTTAAAATGTTTTCAGTCAGCTTCAGTTTCTTTGCAGTGGGTTGTTTGAGGTTCTGATCCACAGTCAGCATGTTACTTGCAGCAGGTGGCAGTAGGCCACGCCCCCAAGCAGACACACAGACTAAGGCCGTGCACGGCAGCAGACATGGATTTTGCACACCAGTTGTATTTAGAACATTTTCACCTCTTTAGTTACCGGTAGTCTCCACCAGACTCCATTCACAAAAAGAGGTGAGCTATTCTTCTACAGTTGCCTCCACTGAGTCGTTATTTTATGTTATTGTGTGTCTTTCATCTGATAACAGGTTCATTTGCATCTGAACTAATGTATCAAAACACCAAAAACACACAGTAGACAAGTGTTTCCTGTGAAGTAAAATGAGCTGTTTTTATCAGTGGAGTCTGGTGGATAAGAAACACGTGTCCTCAAATTAGTGAACTTTGCCTGTTGCTACATTTAAATTTAAGTTAACGTTTACCTTCAAACTAGTTATTATTTATGTCTCCATTCGAGCTGCAGGAGAACTTTGACAGCGAGATGCAGAGAAAAGGGATCAATGCAGAAACACTCGCTGTAAAACAACAAGAAATAAAACGCTGATAATCTCCAGTTCAGACTTTAACAGTTCTGATTTACACCTGGTACCAGAGAAAAAGTGAAATATTTGAATTAAATCCTACAGCATCATTTACTTCAGTGATCCTGTAAATGATCTTTTACCTGTCAGACACCTGTTTCTAAAAACTACCTGGGTTTGTGTTTTAGTTGGAGCGACTCCAGGGTTTATTGGACCAGGAGAAAATGACTAATCAGGACATGGAGTCTCTGGGGAGGAGCTGCTGAAGGAGAAACAGAGTCTGGAGCACGAGATGCACACTCTGAAGGCGGAGAAGGATCGACAGGTGTGTAACGCACTAAGGTAGCATTTGCTTTATTGTCAGCCACAGAAGAGACCAGCTGACTTCCTGTTCTTCCATCCAATCAGATCTCAGAGCTGGAGAGTGAGAAGCAGCACCTGGCGGAGGCAGTGGGATCCCTACAGGAGCGTGCTCAGTCTAACAGTGAGGCGAGGGTCCGTGAGGTGGAAGCAGAGAATCGTTTGCTGCACCAGAGCATCACCGACACCAGCTCCCGATTGGCCAGCCTGGAAACGCAGCTCAAAGGATCTAATGAGGAGGCAGAGAGGCTGAGGGAGCGGGCGGGTCGGTGCGAGGAGGCGGAGCGAGAGGTGGCTCGGCTGGAGAGGAACCGGGAGGCACTCAACAGAGAAGTACATAAAAATGTATTTCTTTTCTTTTCTTTTCTGAAGAGTCTGACTGCTGTAGAAATGTAATGTATCTGTGTTGCCTCCAGGTGGCGTCTCTGCGGGCATGCAACGAGCGCTCAGAGGCTCTGGAGAAGCAGGTGTCCTCCTTAGAGCAGGAGGTGCACAGACTGAAGCGGGAGGCAGAGGAGAACCAGCGGGAGCTGCAGCGGCTTACGAAGCAGGAGGCAGAAAACAGCCTCTTGTCGAAAGAAAACCTGGAGCTCCGCTGCTCCCTGGAAAGCCTGCGCTCCTCATCCACCCGCCTCACAACCGTGCAGGAGGAGCTTCAGGAGGCACAGAGAGAAATGCAGGAGCTGCAGAGGAGGCTGGAGGAAGCTGGAGAGGAGGCACAGGGAGAGAGAAAGCGAGCGGAGAGGCTGGAGGTGAACCTGGCAGCTCTGAACCAGGAGAAGCATAGCTTAGAAGAGGAGATGGAGAGGAGCAAAGAGGAGAGGGTGGAGGAAGAAAGGAGGAGGCAGGAGACAGAAAGCAGAGAGGAGGACTTGAGGAGAGAGGTGGGGGAGCTGAAGGAGGAGCGGAGGAGACGAATGGAAGGAGACGAGGAGAGGAAGAAGCTCCAGCTGGACCTGGAGCAGTCGGAGAAGGGCAGGAAGCAGCTAGAGAAGGAGAGCTGGAGGATGAGGACGCTTCTGGAAGGGAAGGAGATGGAGCTGGAGGAGAAAACCAGGAGGCTGACTGAAGTTACGAAGGAGGGAGGAGCTCTCAAGAAGGAGATGGAGCGGCTGAAGGAGGGGGCAGTTAAAGCAAAGGAGATGGAGCGGGAGAACAAGGAGCTTCAGAAACAAGCGACTATTGACAAGAGGATGTTAGCCACGCTGAGAGAGGTGAGAGGAAGAGGAAGAGGAGGAGGAGGTTTTGAGCCTCATTGGCAGATTGAATTTAAATGTTTTTATTTGAGCAGTTTAAGGAGTCGAGTTTGTTGTACAGTTGGGTGATTAATCAGATTGTAATTTGAGTTTAGTGTTTCTGAACTCACTCGCTGTTTAGCTCGAGCTGAGAGAGTCTCTGGTTTGTGCAGGTGAATCTGAGGAAGTAGCATCACTGTGTCTCTGATTTGTGAGTCTGATTTGTGAGTCTGCTCTGGCTGAGGTGTCAGTTTGCTGTTTCCTTTGACTCTCCATCCCTGAGGCGTGTGAGACCGCAAGGCTGCTTAGTTCTGGGGAAAAAAATGACAATTTTGTTTTATACAGCACATTGTTCTCAAATTAAATGTGCTTAAAACAGAAGACAGTAACAAAAACCTCTGTAGAAGTTTATACTCTTAATTAAATGAATGTCCTTGAACTAAAATAAATGTGATGTGAACTAAAGCTGCCACACATCCCTCATGTTTTTCTGTGCAAGCTGATTAATCGCCCTCATCTTCACGGCCCTTTACAAACCTGCAGGAATCACTTTGTTCCTGGTCCTTTAGGTGGAAGCTCAGCAGTTACGCTGTTCTGACCCTGACGTTGAGCTTCTGTTTGGACGTTCAGCTGTGTTTGTGTTGTCCTTTTGCAGGAGCTGGTGTCAGAGAAGCTGAGCATTCAGCAGCAGAGAGTCGAGTTGGAACGACTGAACGAAGAGCTGGAGAAGATCGGACTGAACCGGAGAAGCTGCTGCAGCAGGAGCACACGCTGGAGGACAGGTAGGATCGTCTCATCTTATCTCTGTGAAACGGAGTCTCTTGACGGGTGATTGATGGATTTTTTTGGTGCTTGAATGTCAGCAGGTACAGGCTGCTGGAGTCTCGGCTGGAGGAAACTGTCCAGCAGACCATGAAGATAAAGGAGGACAAAATCTCCAGTTTGGAAAAGAAGCTGGAAGAAAGCAGCGCTCTCAACAAGACTCTTCGTGCTGAGCTGGAAGCTGTAAGGCAATGCAAACTCTTTTACTTCCCTCTGTGTCGGTAAAGTTGAAGATATGAAACAGTCAGGCACTTTATTCCTGCTGCAGGCTCATCAGACAGCGTCCGCCTCGCATCAGCAGCGTGAGGAGGTAAACCACAACTCCCAGCAGCACCCAGTGGCTGACCGCGGCGCCACGGCCGAGCTGCTTCGAATCAAAGACCATCTGATCGATGTGGAAAAGAATGTGAGACTTAGACAGTCGGCTGATATTTCTGATTATTTATTTCCACACTCAGCCTGTTCATCTGAACTCATATTAATATTGTGTTTCTAAGATCTGTACATTTGTACCTGAAAGTTTCTTGTGCAGCACTAAAAAGGCTTTTAACACATGAAAAATACTTCATGATGCATTTTTAATTTGATGTTTTGAGATAGTTGTAATAGCCACACACGATCGGCAGGCAGCCTGAGGACCAGAAGGGACCATGGTCCACGTCAGTCCGGCCCCAGAAAAACTAAACAATCCAGTCCCAAAAAATAAAAGTCAAAGGCAGCATTTTGTAAATCTTTGTGCTGCTGCTGTGCTGCATGGATTTAGTATTTTCTGTCTTTGGTGTCACTGTTTTGTCCAGAACGCCTCACTGCAGACGGAGAGCAGTCTGCTGAAGGAGCAGCTCAAACAGCTGGAGAACCAGAACACTTCCCTGAACAACCAGATGGCAGCGCTGCAGCGACACACCACCACGCTGCAGGAGCAGAATTCAGCATTACACACGCAGACGGCAAAGCTACAGGCACGCTCACTCCTTCATGCATGTTTAACTTAAAACAATGTTTAAATTTGGGCCGTCCTCCTCATGGTCCTCTCTGTATCCTCTCAGGTGGAGAACTCCACCCTCTCCTCTCAGAGTGCCTCTCTCATGGCCCAGAATGCAGTGCTGCAGGGCCAGGTGACCGCTCTGGAGACAGAGGTGGAGTCCTGGCAGCGGCAGCGCGAGGAGGCGTGGCGAGCCAGAGAGAGCGTGCTTAGTGACCATGAACGCCTGCTGAACGTTCACGAGAGGCAAGCTCACGAATACGAGCAGCTGATCAGTCAGCATGCAGCGCTGAAGGGCAAACAGAGGGCGCTAGAGGGCGAACACAGGACGCTGCACAGCAAGTAAGTGGAAAATGTGGGATTGAAGGTCATAGAGAGGCTTACGATGAAGCGCGTCAAAATCAAGGCACAAGTTCTAATCCAGCCCACATTTCACTTTACATTCGTTAGCATTTTTGGCCTTCGCAGTTACAGTTGTGGTCTGCACACTGATGTGATCCCTGTGCACAGGTGAAACCACACAGACCCTGCACACTAGAATACAACAGAAAGGTTGGAGTGTGTGTTCAGTGTAAAGAGAAAGTTTCTGTTCTCAGACGTCGTCTCTGCTGAGGAAACTGAGCACAGAGAGGAAACTGTTCATTCGAGCTGCAGGTTTGAATCTCTGTTACATGGTGGAAGTCACAGCAAATCTACTCGTCAGCTCCCCCAGTCAGCTTCACCTGTGATGAATTTGTTTCACCTTTGACCCTTTGAATTACCCTGATTTATATACAGGGCGTATATGAATTTAAGCCACTTTTAGACACAAGCAGAGAGGCTTCAAGGCAGCAGACATTTAACAAAATGAGACATCCTCATTTCAGAGTCAAATCTAACGTTTATAAATAGTTATGAGTCAGACTGTATTTATGATCTCAGGAGTCACTTTTAATGAAATTCACAGCAGGGTGAACTGCTGTGATTATATGCAGTTAGTTTTTTAAATTTTAGGTATTTCTGTGGTGTTTATGGAGTTTTAAAATCCATATTTTTCACTCTGCTCAGAGGATCAGACACTGTCTGCACTCTTCACTAGATGAGTGAAGAAAAGATGCAAAGTAGAAACAGAAAAAAGCCACCATTTTACCCCATGAGCTCATTAATGGGGTAATTTCTGCAGATATGTTCATAACAGTTGTCATAAAACACTTGACCTGCTTTTTGAATGTGATTTTTAAGAAACTCTTGAAGCTCTCTCTGGGAGTACTTGTAGTATTCTTTGCTGTCTTGCCTCCACGTTTTCTCCTTTAATGTCTTTTTGATACATGACAAGAGATGTTGATCCTGGGATAGGCTGATAGCATCACAGCATCACAGCATCTGTGTGCTCTGCCTCCCACTCATGAGAACACGCATGTACATCTCAGCGAGTGTGCACAAGTGAAACAAAAGAACAGCTCCGACCTTTCTCACCTGCGTGGTGTGATTGGGGGCTGAGGTGACCACGATTGTATCGTTTCAGAGCACTTCTGTATTCCTCATCTAATGTCTGGTTTTCATAGTTCTGATCTACCGGCTGAAGAGTCACGTCAGGCGTGGTGTAAACACACTAATAGCATAAGCAGACAGGTCAGGGGATCGAAGTGCACACAGGTTTGTTTTTAGCAGCTCATAAACTGCTGAAAGAACAGAGCTGCTTTGTTCAATGGAGAATGACCCATTCTGGTGCAGTGTGGAATATCTTAATGTTAAACACAGACACTGAGATGCTTCACTCAAACCTGTCACTTTTTACACTCTTTGACATTTTAAATGTCTGATGAAGCTTAAGCGGATCTGCCGCGAAGTCTGGGATCGACTGTGTGTGGAAGAAAACTGAATGGCTCAAATTGCTGAATCAAATGTATAAAGGTGTTCTGTAACTGAGGCTCCACCGTCCAGCGTGGTTGTGAAATTTGGGCGTTGTCCTCAGCTGTGTAGGTGGAGTAGACGGTTTGGAAGTGTCGTACAGGGTGGAAAAGCGGTAGCTGGTGGTACATTGGAAAGATAAAGATAAAGTGACCTTTAAAATTATAAAAATACATATTTATTCAAATCCATTTAAAGCCTAACTCTGTAGTTTAACACTTCATTTAATGTGAAGGATTACCTGTTTTCAGACACCTGGCAGATGTGGATGTGATTATCGGCAGCAGGCCACTGTGGCACATGGCCTTTGTAAAAGTATTGGTTGTACTGCTGCATAAGAGAGAAGTAGAAACAAAGTTAGACCACATACAGAATACGTCTGACAATGTTTATGAATGGTGTTTTTGCCACGTCGTCTGCACCGACAGAAGAGGCGAGCAGAAGGAGGCACACGCTCATCGAGCTCCGCACTCTGGACAAAACTGCGGGAATCGAACCTTCGTCGGTCTCAATAACACATCGCAAAAAAAAGGAATACGCTTTTTAAACAGCGTTAGGCTCCACATTACTGTGCTGGAATGAGGCAGCTTCCTGCAAAAGACAGCATAAAGCAGGCCAGGCTAAGGACTGGTGGAGTCACACTGCCTTTCAGGAATATGTAGGATAATTTATTTATTATTTTATACCTCCATCCAAACAGCATTTGTACTGTTGCATTTTGAGATTAAGGAAGGAGGATTTAACCCTGGCACATTTAAGTTTATTGGTAACAATACAGTAACAAATACTTAAACAGGCTTTAGAGTATACGGGACGCTGCAGGTCATGAATTCCTTTCTTTGCATGTTTTTCCTGTTTTAATCATTTATTTTACTTCTTTATTTCCTAATGGCCGAGTTTAGTAACTCTACACTGACTTGCACTTCAGAGACACTTTAATTTGCAGAAGAATGTCTCTGAAGAGCCTCTGCTCATATGATTTATTTTATTTTAAAATCTTATAATTGTTTTAATTATTTTCTTTAATTTATTTTCTATTTTATTTTTTCATGCAGAATATAATAGAGGTAAAAATATATTTGTCAGAGAATGATTTGGCCTCATGTTGCTGGTGGTGTGCTGGGTTGGCTTGACTTCAGGTATGTGCTGATACTGATCTGATGTCAGTATTATTGTAATAAGCTGCACTGTGAGGCTCTGAGAGACCGGGAGTCAATTCTGTATGTGTAAGACAACAACATAGCTCACAGTGTGTGTGCTGCTGCCATCTCTTTAAATTTACCCCTTTATTATCAGAGAGTATGCAGTGTTTTTTTGTGTAAGTGTCCCCCCCCCGTGTCACCCTGATATCACGTACTGGAAGCACAATGACATCATCACGTTATCAGACATTTATGTGAACACCAAAACCAATCATGAGCCTGAGGTTGGATACAGGTTACATTAATTGATGCCATCAGGTGGAAATAACCCCTCTGCTGTGTGTCCATCTCCAGGTACTGTGTGCTGCTGCAGCAGAAGGAGAAATGGGAGGAGCAAGAGGGGCGTGGCCTGAAGGAAAAGGAGGAGCTAAACCTGGAGATCCAGAAGAACTGCCTCCTGCAGCAAGAAAACTTCCAGCTGAAAGCAGAAGCAGACAGGTGATTTATTTTCAGACCACAGACTGTAGATGGTTGGTGTCAAAGCAGTAAAACCCATTAGCATTTTAACCACCTCCATGTTGATTATTTGAAGCCAGCAGTGAACATATTTGGATGAGAGGGTGGAGTCATCAGCCAGTTCTGCTAATTAGTGCTGAGTAGCTTCTAGTAAACCCTGGACTGGAGCTAATGAGCACTGGCTATAAGGTGTAAACTTCTGAATGTTCATCTGAACGTCGCTATTACCTGAGCTGGTGGGCTGACATCTTTCGTTTCCCCCTTTAGACTCATCGAGAGCCAATCACAGCAGATGGAGCAGAGCAAAGGGCTCCAGCAGCGAATCAACGAACTCAAGAGCTCTTTAGGCTCCGCCCAGCTGGAAGTGAGTCAGTGCAGAGCACAATACGATTCGCTGATGGAGCAGCACCAGAACCTGGATCTCACCATGACCAAACTAGACAACCATTGTGAGGTAAAGGGGTGTTTTTATTAAACAGCTGATTAATGAAGCACTGCAGAGCTTCACTGGGATCACTGTCTCCTCTGTGTGTGCTCCCAGCTCCTGAGTCGCCTCAAAGGTAACCTGGAGGAGGAGAACCACCACCTGCTGAGTCAGATCAACATGCTGAGTCAGCAGAACCACACGCTGCTGGAGAGGAGCATGGAGAGCAAAGAGCTGTACCACCAGGAGCAGAAGCTCTACATGTGAGTCCTCGTTACGAGTCCACTTCCTCATGCG
>JAMQGT020012623.1:87500-108204 GCA_024447675.2 Pterophyllum scalare | reverse complement strand
GCCTGTGGTACATAGCCAACTAATTAAGACAGATTGATCATATTTAAGATTGAAGCATAAATAAATGGAAGAGCTTCTTTGAGCAGTCTAGTAGGAATGGGATCTAATACACATGTTGATGGGTTGGAGAAAGTAACTATTAACTCAGCAAGATCAACTGGAGAGAAAGAGTCTAAAAAATACCAGCAGTGCTGAAAACAGCTGAACATGAAGAGGCAAAACATGAAGCTCTAGACTGCTCAGGGACTGTACAGACCAGCTCTGTCAGGTGGTCCTGCATATCTTCAACTTGATCCTGAATCTGGAGAGGGTTCCTGAACTGTGGAAGACTTCCTGCATAGTTCCAGTGCCAAAGATCGCACACCCCAGGGAGCCCAACCACTACAGGCCTGTGGCCCTGACTTCTCATCTGATGAAGACCATGGAGAGGCTCATCCTGCACCACCTTGTCCACTGGTGAGCCCAGCGCTGAACCCCCTGCAGTTCACCTACCAGCCCAGCAACAGGGTGGATGACACCATCATCTACCTGCTGCACAGATCCCTCTCTCACCTAGAGCAGGCGGGGAACACTGAGAGTCATGTTCTTTGACTTCTCCAGTGCTTTCAACATCATCCAGCCTGCACTGATGCGAGGGAAGCCGGAGGGTGCCAGAGTGGACAGGCAGCTGACTGCATGGACCACTGACTACCTCACCAACAGGCCACAGTATGTGAGGTGCCATAACTGTGAGTCTGATGTGGTAGTCTGCAGCACAGGGGCACCGCAGGGCACGATCCTCTCACCCATTCTGTTCAGTCTGTACACTTCAGACTTCAGGTACAACTCAAACCACTGCCACCTACAGAAGTTCTCAGATGATACGGCCATCATCAGATGTGTATCAGATGGTAATGACAAGGAATACAGGGGGGTCATCAGTGAATTTGTCAGTTGGTGTGAGACCAACGCTCTCCAAATCAGTGACAGCAAGACGAAGGAGATGGTCATAGACTTCAGGAGGAAGTCACCCCCTACAGCATTGGTGAATATCCAGGGAAAGGACATTGAGACAGTGGTCTCTTACAAGTACCTGGGTGTTCACCTCAACAACAAGCTGGACTGGACTACAAACACAGACGTCCTGTATAAGAAGGGCCAGAGTGGACTCCACCTGCTGAGGAGACTAAGGTCCTTCAGTGTCTGCAGGACTCTGTTAAAGACTTATTATGACTCAGTGGTAGCATCTGCTCTTTTCTATGTATTGGTCTGCTGCGGGGGTGGATGCACCGAAAGGGACAGGAGCAGGATTGACAAACTGGTGCGGAGGTCGAGCTCTGTGCTGAGATGTCCTCTGGAGTCTGTGATGGAGGTGGGTGAGAGGAGGATTATGGACAACCCCCATCACCATCTGCTTGAGACGGTGGTTGTGCTGAGCAGCTCCTTCAGTCAGAGACTGAAACACCCTCGCAGCAGGAAGGAACGCTTTCACAGGTCATTCATCCCAACAGCAGTTAGACTGTACAACACATCCTAATGTCATGAGTCACTTGGACACTTTCCTCCACTGCCATCATTTACGCACACAGTGTACCTTTACATATATTATATATACATTTATATGTATTTACACTCCCACCCACGATGCATACTGTGTATGCATTTACTCCACTGCCATCAATGCGTAATTTGTGATTATATATTGTAATTTGTCTATGCTGTACACAAATTACCGACTACAAATGTATAGTGTTTATGATATTTGTATATAGTGTTTCGATGTATATATGTGTATATGTATGTGTATTTGATATATATTTTATGTATATAGTGTTTTCCATTTTATTCTATTTTATTTTATTTCATCCTTCTCTGTACTTGAGCTGCTTTAATATGCTAATTTCCCTGTTGTGGGATCATTAAAGTTTTATCCTGAGGACAAGGACAAAATCCAGAGTGTGGTTAAAGCATTTTGAGAGAAGCCAATTGAATCTAATAATAGATTAAATGCAGTGTTGAGGCTGTCATTTTCAGCATCTACATGGGTGTTAAAATCACCCACTAAAACTATTTTATCTGAAATGAGTACTAAATCAGACAAAAAGTCAGGTGGCAGTGGCGCAGTGGGTAGGTGCTCACCTTGCAACCAGAGGGTTGTGGGTTTGAATATATATACAGTATATATATATATATATATACACACACACTATTGGTGGAAGGAAGGTTCTTGCCCACTGTTAATCAATATTCAATAATTATGGTTAAGATAATATTTTAAGTATTTTGAGCTAGAAAAGATCAGAAACGTAAAAATCACAAGAGAGGAGTGAGCATCTTTACTCTCTACAGAGGTTAAAACAGGTTACACTTATATGCATTTATAATTTTCATGTCATAAAACAGGCAATTACACATGAACCAAATGTAACCACTTAATAGTAACACTAAAGCAAACACTTAAGATTGTCTATATCATTTAACACACAAACACTCCCTCTCTCAAAACACCCATCCCTTATTGCACTGCTATCAGGCTCAAAGTCTGGTCAGTGTAGATATCTTTTTATCCTCCCCTTTCACAAAGCAGAAATTAAATAGTTTACAATCATTGAGAGGAGAAATGAAACAGCAAGTGATCCAGATGGATCAAGACAAACTGAGCTGTTCTATCGGTCTGGATCTTCTAAAGGATCCAGTCACAATAGAGCTCCCTCATATAATATGTAATCACTCAGTCATGGTCATATTCTCAAATGCGTGAATTATTTCTTCTGACTGTTAAAGCCATGTGCTGGGCAGATAACAGAGTAACCATCTGGGTACTGGTGAAGATCTGCCTAGGAAACAGAAACAGATCTGCCTAGGAACAGAAATTTTGATTAGAATGGCAAGTTTGGTTAAGTCAACAGAAAATATTACTTTTTAACATTTGCCTGATGTTTTTCCTAATGGGTAGGAGAACCAATTCATACCTTAAGAAAACAGATTGGTTTTTTTTTAACCTGTGTTTTTTCCCAAGGATGTTACACCCAAAAGAGTCCCCGGGCTTCCTCAGTGCCTTTAAAAGTTCCAGGTAGCACCAAGTAATTGAAGAGGGGATTGAATAGCCATATCAGTTTTTATTGTAGAGTGTAGGGTGTGGGCCAAGTGGCTGCCAGTTAACATCAGAGGCTGTTGCTCAAACCATGTCACGTCATTGAGCTACATTGGTTTATTTTGTGTTATGTCTTGTATGTGTCAATGTTAATGTATAAACAGCTGGTTACACCAAATGGAGGTCAGTGACCTCAGGTCACTAAAGTTAATATTGAATCTGTGTGTTACTTTGAAATAACAATGTTGGACTTTGTAGTTTTCTGTGGGCCCCTCCCCAATCGGGCCAAGAGCGACACGGTTAGCCGCATGTTCTCCTTGAATTGCTGGCTGTCTAAGTGGTGTCCAAAAAATGATGTGGGCTTTTTAGATAATTGGGAAAGTTTCTGGGGAAAACCTGGTCTTGTTAGGAGAGATGGCATCCATCCCCCTTTAGTCTCTGCAGCTTCTCTCCTCCTGCCATCCCCCAAACTTCATCCCCATAGAGATGGTGCCTGCTCCCAGACTACCAGAAAACAAACCAAAAATCAGCAAAAAACAATTTAAGCATAAAGATTCACAAAGAAAAACCAATATAGCATCCTCAACTGCACCAAAGAGTAAAATAGTTAAATGTGGATTATTCAACATTAGGTCTCTCTCTTCCAAGTCCCTGCTACCGAATGATTTAATAATTTATCAACATATTGATTTATTCTCCTTTACAGAAACCTGGCTACAGCAGGAAGAATGTTAGTTTAAATGAGTCACGCTAACTATCTGTCACAGCCAGGAGCACAGCAAAGGTGAACCCAAGTGCAGACACGGACAGAGGCAGGGCTATATTGAGATACGCAATTTATTATCACAAACAAAAACACCAAAAAACCAGGGAAAGGCTTTCTGAGGTTTTCTTAAGGTTGTATTCCAACTCCTAGCAAGCTGTGGGAGGGGGTGCAAATGCCGAGGGGCCGGTGTGGGGAGCTGTATGACAAAATCCAGAGGGAGAGGCAGGTGGCTGGATCGATGTGATGCTTCTTTCAGGAGGACAGGCAGGCAGGCAGGCAGGCTAAGAAGCAAGATGGTTTCCCAGACATTCTCAGACATTCTGGCAAGGACAGGAGGCCAGAGCAAACCCTTAAATACCATCATGATGAATGAACTCGCTACAGGTGTGCAGAGCCTCCAAACGACAGCTTCCAGCCCCATCCAACAGAGGAGGAGAAAACAGCCTGCCAACCCCCTGAAATGAAAGAATAGCAAAACAAAAGCCACAACACACTACTCCATGACACTATCAAAATGCTCGAAGCACAGATCGAGGAGGAGGAGTAGCAGCAATCTTCCACTCCAGTTTATTAATTAATCAAAGACTCAGACAAAGGTTTAATTCATTTGAAAGACTGAATCTTAGTCTTGTCCACCCTAATTGGGAAATTCAAAAACTAGTTTTATTTGTTATTATCTATCATCCACCTGGTCCTTACTCAGAGTTTCTGTCTGATTTCTCAGACTTTTTGTCTGATTTAGTGCTCAGTTCACATAAAATAATTGGGGGATTTTAACATCCCTGTAGATGCTGAAAATGACAGCCTCAACACTGCATTTAATCTATTATTAGATTCACTTTCTCTCAAAATGTAAAGGAGCCCACCCACCACTTTAATCAGATTTCTTCCTGTTAAAAGGAGTTTTTCCTTCCCACTGTCACCAAGTGCTTGCTTATGGAGGGTCATTTTGTCTGTTGGGTTTTCTCTGTAATTATTGTAGAGTCTTTACCTTACAACATAAAGTGCCTTGAGGCAACTTTTTGTTGTGATTTGGTGAAATAAGAATTGAATTGAATTGAATTGAATTGAATTGAATTGAATTGAATTGAATTGAATTGGTCTGCACCTTGTCTCTGCCTCAAGCCTGCTATTTTAATCCAGCTGCTGCAGGCCTATCAGGTATAAACGAATGCAGAGTTTGTTTAAACTACACACTTCTGATTTATCATTGTGGCAAATATAAGTGAAACAAATCAATAAATTAATCACAAAAATATTGATATATTTGCATTCAACATTATACGTTGTCCATTTAGCTGTGCTATTATTTGATAAATTTACAAGCAAAACTATTGGAAGCAGGACTAAAGATCACAAACAGCAAATGTATCATTAGAGTGGGCTAAGCATCTTTGTCTCCAGGGAAAACAAAGCAGGTCACATGTTGAATACTTTCATGTTATAAAACAGGTGAGTACACATGAATCATATAACTACTTTACTGTAACTCTAAAAATATACACTTGAGATTTTCTATAATCATTTAAAAAACAAACACGCCTTCTCTCAAACCACCCCTCCCTCCATGCACTGCAATCAGAATCAAAGTCCATTCAGAGTAGATATTTTTGTTCCCTCCCTATTCACAGACCTGCCTCAAAAGGACCTTAAGTTTGGATTTCAGTGCACATTTTATCTGGAAACAGAAAGGAAATCTTGAAGACATTTACAGTCACTGAGAGGAGAAATGGAACCGCAAGTGATTCATCTGGAACAAGAAATACTGATCTGTTCCATCTGTCAGCATCTTCTAAAGGATCCAGTCACCATCCCCTGTGGGCACAACTACTGCATGAACTGTATTAAAAATTACTGGGATGAGAAGGAAATAGACAGCTGCCCTCAGAGCCGGCATGCTTTTATACCCAGACCTGGCCTGGTGAAAAACACCATTTTAGCTGAGTTAGTGGAGGACCTAAAGAAAGCAGCACTTCCAGCAGCTTCACCTGATCTGTTCTGGGAGGAAACTGAAAGCTTTCAAGTCTTGTCTGGTGTGTATGGCCTCTTACTGTGAGCTGCACCTTCAGCCTCACTACAACATAGCTCCTTTAAAGAAACACAACCTCGTCAAAGCCACTTCAAAGCTTCAGGAGAACATCTGCCCTCTCCACGATGAGGTGATGAAGATTTTCTGTCGCACTGATCAGCGGTGTATCTGTTATCTCAGTTCAATGGATGAACACAAAGGCCACGTCTCAGTGTCAGCTGCAGCAGAGGGAGCTGAGAGGCAGAAAGAACTGGCAGGAAATCAGCAAAAACTCCAACAGAGAATCCAGGACAGAGAGAAAGATGTGAAGATGCTTCAGGAGGAGGTGGAGACTATGAATTGTTCTGCTGTTAAAGCTTTGAAGGAAATTGAGGAGATGTTCAAAGACTTGATCAGTCTCATTCAGAAAAAAAGCTCAGAGGTGAAGAAGATGATCAAATCCAAGCAGAAACCTGAAGAGAGTCGAGTCAAAAAGCTTCAGGAGGAGATAGAGCAGGAGATCCGAGAGCTGAGGAGGAGAGACACTGAACTGCAGCAGCTCTCACTGACAGAGGATCACCTCCACTTTCTAAACAGCTACTCCTCACTGTCACATCTGAGTGAATCTACAAACATACCCACCACCAACAACCTCACTCTGCAGTACTTTGAGGATGTGACTGCAGCTGTATCAAAGCTCAGAGATAAACTCTGAGTGAAGAGCCTTCAAAGTCCTGTCTGAAAACTACTGAAGTGGCTCTAACAGAGCCTTTAACCAGACCTGAGTTTTTGAAATACGCCTGTCGAATCACACTGGATCCAAACACTGCAAATCCATATTTGTTTCTGTCTATGAACAACACAAAGGCAACACTGATGCAAGTCGGACAGTTGGTTTCTGTTCATCCAGAAGGGTTCTTACAGTGGTGGCAGGTGATGAGTTTGGATGCTCTGACTGGACGTTGTTACTGGGAGGTGAAGTGGAGTACGCCCTTTTTCTGAACTTGTTAATTCTCTAACTAAACAAGAAGGACTGTGTAAACCTAAAAGGCTTCACATTTTTAGTTACATTGTCAGAGCATCACATCACACAGGGTCGTGTCTAAAGTGGGAACACAGGGTGCCAGTGCCTCTGTTAAGCAACCCAACAATATACAAAGCAGAGACTTTTCATCAGGGCAATTCTGTTATAAAGCTTCTTGCCTCTTTGCATCCATTCCTTAAATCACTGTCATTTTGTGGCCAAAGTCAGCTTTTCTCTCTGGAAACAGAATTAAAAGTTCTTGACTACAATTGCAGAACCAACAGAGACGGTGTCAAAGTTTCACAGTCTTTATTTGCACACAAATAAGGGAATAATACTGAGGAGAATTATGGAGGCAACACGGGGTCCAGGTTTGAAGGAGAAGTTCCTCTGAGAGAGAAAAGAGATAAGTGTTATTATCTGATCTGGATAAGTATCAGAGCTTACTTGGAACTGATGCAGTTAAGCCTTCCTCAGAGGAGGGCAAAGCGATGGCTGAGTCTGAGGTTGCGTTAACGCTGGAAGGTGAGCAGGCAGGCAGAGATATAGAAGAGGGTGATCTGAGTAGAAAGGACAAGGTTTAGCCTGATTATCACTATTCAATTCAATTCAATTCAATTCAATTTTATTTATATAGCGCCAAATCACAACAAACAGTCGCCTCAAGGCGCTTTGTATTGTGGGTAAAGACCCTACAATAACACAGTAGAGAAAGACTATCTGGTGGGGACTGGGTGGCACCGCTGGTATTTTAACACTGGAGTTAATGAAGCTGATGCTGAGCAGGGCTGTGCAGCTGAAGAACGGGAAACCCAAAATTCCACCCACAGGGCAGGAGAATACCTGCAGGGGCAGGAGCTCAGGAGAGAGAGAGAGACTCAAAACAACCAGCGCACACAGTCAAGCTGTGAGGCCAACACCTTTTTCCTGGTTATTTGTACAAGTGCATGATGGATAACCCTCTGGTCTTTGAAGGGAAATTGCTATCATCGAGTTAGGACGATTGACATTTGCCTCTCCCAGATGGCTCCAGAAGCATCTGTTTGACATTGTCTGTTTTGCGATAAACTTCATTTATGCACTGAGACTTGTCACGAGGGATTTCTTCAAGAGTACACACACCCAACAAAGACACAGCGCTACTATGCTAAATAAGTTGATGCTGGCTCTGCTATCACAACTCTGAGCTCAATCTGTGCTTTGTGTGAAAACAGAGCTGACAATAGCAAGCAAACAAGCATTCTGCAATTCATCATCATAACAGATAAGTTTCCGCTTACTAAAAACCTCGGTGACGTAGAGGAGTTAGAGTGCAGCGTGAAGAAGATTTTAATAATTCCTTTAGCACATTAGCAGGGAAAGCCTTGATGATGGAGAGCATACATCAGATCCTGCCATGTCCAGTTTAATAAAACAGGCAAGTTGAATAAATGCAGGCTCCTCTGCACCTCTGAGAATTCACTTGGTTGAATGAATGTCCTAAGTATAACCTGCTGTTTTGCTAATGCACCACCTTAATTTTTCATTAAGCCTTTCAATTCATCTGTGATTTTCAGTTATTTTATTAATATACTTTAATGTACTTCTTCAATTAAAATTGTAGGCCCTTTTTCTGAACTTGTTAACTGCTGTTTTTTAGAGATATGTGGTCGTCACAGGACAGCCACTGCAAACATAATTTTCTAGAATATTATGGGATATCGCAGATTAAAAATGTAAAGAATTAAACTGAGCTAAACCTTAAACACCTGCAACAGTGATGGGACATTTTTTTCTGCAGAGTAAGTACTTTTGTTTTATACTTTATGTACAGTTTGCCAATATTAGAATTTTAGGATTTTATGTGTAGTGAGGTGTTTTCAGTGTGGTATTGCAACTTCTACTAAATGAATGGTTCTAGAAAAAGAAAATCCTTCCAACACTTGCATTGGTACATATTTTGATGATCACTACAGAAGTAATAATATTTTACAATTCTTTAGCCAGAAAAGTAAAGAGTGCACATTGCAGTAAGATGTATGAGAATGTCAGCATTTATAACCAAAGAAGTAGGGACATGGAGTAAAATGTACATCAAAACAGAATTCAATGATGTGCAAATCTCATAAACCCATATTTTAGAGAATAGAAAAAGAGACATTTTACTATTTTAAATATAATAAAAAATATTAGGTCATTTTGAATTTGATCAAGAGCTCTCAAGGGCAACAAAAGGCTGGAAAAGTAAGTGATACTAAAAAAAAAACAGCTGGAGGAATATTTTGCAGCTAATTAAGCTAACTGACAATGGGTGCACTTTCATGCATGACTGGGTATAAACAGTGCAACTTAAAGTTTCACAGAAGTAAACATAGGCAGAGGTTCACCAATCTGCAAAAAAAACAAACAAACAAAAACGTGTCTTTAAAGTATGGAACAATTTCAGAATAATGTTCCTAAGTGTAAAATTACAAAGACTTGGAATATCTCATCATCTACAGTATATAATATCATCAATTAATTCTGAGAATCTGGAGAAATCTGTGCACAAAGGACAAGGCCGAAAGGAATATTGAATCCTCGTGATCTTCAGCCCCTTCAAGCCTGCATTAAAAACAGCCACAATTCTGTCATGGAAATCACTGCATGGGCTCAGGAACACTTCCAGAATTCCCTGCCTGTGAATGCAGTTTACTGAAGAAGACATATGTGAACACAATCCTGAAACACTGCTCTTCTCTGGGCTAAAGCTCATTTAAAATGGACTGAGGCAAAGTGGAAAACTGTTCTATGGTCAGACAAATCTAAATTTTAAATTCTTTTTAGAAAACATTGGTGCCATGTCTGCCGGACTAAAGAGGAGTAGGACCATCTGGCTTGTTATCAGCACTCAAAAGTACAAAAGCTTGCGACTCTGATGGGCAGGCGGGGTGGGGGGGGCATTAGTATCTATGGAAATAGAAGCTTGCACATCTGGAAAGAGACCGTCAGTGCTTTTAGAGCAGCATATGCTCCCATTCAGATGTCACCTTTTTTAGGGAAGGCCTTGCCTATTTCAGCAAGACAATGCTAAACCGCACACTGCATCTATTACAACAGCATGGCTTCGTAGTTTTCGTAGTTGAAGAGTTCAGGGGCAGAACTGACCTGCCTGAAGTCCAGAACCTTCAAAATCATTGTCACTGCATGGATATAAAATTTACTCCAGTTTTAACACTGGTTGTAGCATGCACATTGAGAAAACACTAATTATTATCCAATAATATAATAAACATATTTATGAAACAGGCCATTCCGCATAATGAGTAATTTTACTTTAGGTATTTAAGTAGCTACAACTTTAACCCTAATACTTTTAAAATGTTATTACTGTGGGATTTTGAGTGCAGGACTTTTAGCTGGAATAGAATATTTAGTGTAAAAGATCTAATAATTTTTTCTACCACTAAGTGAATCAGTACAGTTATTAGATTCTTATACAGTCACATTTTTAATGTAATCTTTATTTGCAAAGACTACAGCAGAAGATGCTTCTTATTTTCCCATCCTGTACCAGCACATTTAAAAATCCTGAAAATGTCCCAGCTTTATGATTCTTCCCTTTTCCCTTTTATTTTTGTAAGACACAACCGCCCAAAAGGTGACAAATATGTGACAGCTAATTTCATCAGAAACAACACACGTGCAGCAAACAGTCAAAGCAAATGTTCCATCAAACAGTGTTACTTTCAGATTTATTACACAACTTGTTTAAACATTCCACAACAATCATGCAGGAATAAAATGGGAATTATACAAAGCTTTACAGGCTTCTCCAATCGCACGTCAGGAATAACTGGACTTCAGATAGTCTCAAAAACACTCAAAATGTGAGGTAATTTTTTAAAATCATTTTCTACAGACAAAAGACTATGTGTTGACTGAATGCTGAAGATGGTGAGAGAAACAAAAACACTCAGTATAGGGTAATGAAGTCAGCAATTAACTATACATAACTGTGTACTGTGTCAGTGTTGATCTAATTTAAAATATTAAAGTTAAAAATGCCAGGAATGTTGATAAATTCACCATCAATCCTTTATCCCTTATCCGATGTCCTCCTTTAAAAAAATGACATATCAGAAATTATTAAAATAAATGTTCCAACACCTTGTCCTTATACCAGTTTTACACAAGAAATGAAAGTGACAGTGAAGCAGATGCACAAAGAAATTCAGGTGGTGCTCTGAGATCACTGGGCCTTTATCGTTTCATTGCCTTTAATTTTTTAATTTTAATTTTTAGCATTCAGAGCAAATATTTAAAAGTGCAGAAAGTGTTGTCTCACCTAAATTCCTACTTTAACCTCAAACATGTTAAATACTTGACAGTTAACCATAGACATCTCTAATCCCAGCCTCAACATATGTTTGTATTGTATATATTTAAGTATATCAAAGCTTGAGACAATTGGGATCATGGCTGTTATAATTAGCTTCTGTTCTTTTAACACGTGTAACAGAATAAGCTTCCATCTTTCTTTAAAAAGCTGAAACATGTCCTTAGGGGTTTCGTTCAATGTTCAAAGCTAAATACATACACTATATAGACAAAATTATTGGACCACAACTTTAATATTTGTGGCATTTTCAGTCCCATGGCCACAGATGCATAAAATCACGCACCTAGTGTGCGTCTGGCTTTCCAAACATTTGTGAAAGAACGGGTCGTTCTGAAGACCTCACAGAGTTCAAACACGGTACTGTGGTTCCGTTACAAGAAGTCAATTTGTGAAATTTCTTCCCTCCTAGATATTCCACAATCAACTGTAAGTGGTGTTATTGCAAAGTGGAAGTGTTTAGGAACCACAGCAACTCAGCCATAAAGTGGCAGACCACGTAAAGTTACAGAGCGGGGTCACAGAGTGCTGCGGTGCATGGTGTGCAAAAGTCACCAATGCTCTGCTGACTCAGTGACTGCAGCGCTCCAAACCTCTTGCTGCATAAACATATGCACAAAAACTGCGCACCCGGAGCTTCGTGGCACATTCGACCAGCTCCTGTAGGCGTAATATGCAGGTGGCCCCAAACTTTTGTCCATATATGTATGCATTACTAATGTAACTTTTTACAACCCCAATAACATTTTGCATTTTTGTGATCATTTTATAACATGTGTCAAAGAGAGCCAAACAGACAACAAAAGCCTAAATTATTACATTTGTAGTGAGATAATTATTCAGATTTAAGCCAGATAATCAGACTAAACTGCACTTTTCCTCTGAACTGCCCAACAAAAACAAAAAAAATACAAGAGCAGACTATGTTCTTTCAACAAAAATTTGAATATGCCTGATGAGGGTTTTACATGTTATCAGGATATTTAACTGTGAAATATTTTTGTTTGCCTTAAACAAACACAATGCTCCACAAGCCCAACATCTAAATATGGCTATCTAGCTTCTCAGGAGCTCCTAGTAAACTAACAATGATGTAAAGCCTCGTTGAAACTTTTTGAAAGTTAACAAAACCTTTTTTTTTCCTTTTTTTTTTTTTTTTTTGCACAAGACAAAATACACAATCGTCCAAGAATGTGAAGAAACATGATTCAGCGTTTCAGTAAGTTGCAGATGCTATAAAAACAGAACCCAAAAGACTGAGCAGGAGAAATAAAAGGCAGTTTTTCCACAGCAGACACTGTCGCATTGGTTTGTACTAAAAGGAGAGTCACACATTCCAAGTAGCCTGAACATGTTTTCAAATGCCCCCTTAAGCCACTGTGACCCAACTTCATAATAGCCACTGTTTTTTGCATTTTTCGTATTTATGCTTTTCCTGGTGTGTCATGTATCAAAATGTCTGCTGTGAGAAAGCACTTCATGCCGTTATTTTGATCCTATTACAGTTAAAAACAAGTGATCCCAATTTCATTAACACTCAAGCACAGACACTGTGTAAAAAAAATGTCAGATAATGAGAAAACCAGGCACCATTTCCACCATAACCTCAATGGAAAATATCAGGTAAATATCAAACATGGCTATATAAGAATTATGTATAAAAAGAAGTCTAATTTCAAAGCAGTTTAACATATAAATAGAAAACAATTAAATGCATGTTTTCATTATCAATGTGTACTAATTTACAGTGTGCTCATGAAACACCTACTCTCCCAGATGCAGAAGTGTAACTATGGATCCAAACCATCGTCTTTTATGGGTTGGCGCCTCTTTTCTTTCCATGTACACTTTCCACTGTAACGTTCATGCTCGGGCAGTTTTGTGAGGTGTTGGGAGTGTTTTCAAATCAAGTCAGATCATAATCTTTGGTAAAGGAGGGTGAAGAGCATTGTTTACCTCTGATAACACTATGCACATCGACAAAACAAATGATAAAAGGCCTTATACACAAGTTTAAAAATACAACAATGATAAAAAGTGATAGTATCAAAGTTTCCACAGTACAATACATACAACAGATTATTGCACCAAAATTTAACTATTTTAAATTTTCTCATAAGACAGCAACTTAGTGAAACTGTGCTGTTTCTCCACTCTCTGGATTGAAATGTTTTCAATTGGGAAAGATTTAAAGATTTTTGTGCTAAAAAATATTTGCCATGTGATCCTCATTAACTATTAAAAAAAAAAAAAAAAAAAAAAAAGCCCCACTGATTTGCTGTGAGTCTCACACCTGTGATGGTGGGCTAATCATCAGTCAGCTATGGCTGTGAGTTCCTCTTTCCTCTGGAGAAACAGCGCCCTCTGTCTGCAGATTTCCCACTGAAGCAAACCTTAGAGGCCAGCAGTGGGGGACGACCTCATTAGATGGTCTCGTTTGTTTTACTTTCAGCATTTCGTACATACACTGCCTGGCCAAAAAAGAAAAAAAAATGTCACCACCTGAGTTTAATGAAGCAAACAGAAAAGAGTCTTCTATTGGACAATTACTGTAGTGATTAATATGTTTCAGCTGACAGCGGGTTATTTAACTCTAACCAAAAAGAGGAGTTTATTATGTCTTAAACATGGATGTTGGAAGACATATCCCATCATGCTCCATATGTGCCCAAAAATGAGGTCAGCTGACTACCTGAATATTCTGAATGACCAGGTTTGTCCATGTTTTTTTTTTTCCTTCGCTGATGACAATGTCAGGATTTGCTGGGCTCAAATTCTGAAAGAGTGGTTCAGAGAGCATGAGACATCATTTTCACATATGGATTGGCCTCCGCAGAGTCCAGACCTTAACTCCTAATAGTCTGACTCTCCCATCGTCAATACAAGATCTTGGCGAAAAATGAATGAAAACCTGGACGACAATAAATGCGGTGACACTGCATAAGATCATCGAAAAAATGCCGACACGTGCAGCCATCAAAGCTAAAGGTGGTCCAAGAAATTATTAAGAGTGAGGTTGTTTTTTTTTCTTGGACAGGCGGTGTATGTACAGATCTGTGAACAAAGAGGCCAATAAGACATTCGAGTCTTTATCTGGGAAAAAGTCTGTTGCACAATTAAAAGATTTTTGTTTCTGTAGAGACGTTCTTTAACTACATTTTAAATGCTATTTCATTCATAGTCAGCGCATTCAGTAACACATTCATAGCGGAAGAGATTCTATCTGAATATCAATCTGTTCATCATCTTGGGACGAATCTAACACTAAAGCAAATTTTCATTATTTCAGACCAACAAATGGGCCCTGTGGTTCGACACCAAACAAAGACAATAATAGGTAACTGATTTTCCTCTACAATGTGACAATGATACAATGTGTGCCTTTTAAATTAAAGCAGTTACTCTCTCTTACTTTATACTGACATGTACACACTAAAAACAGTCACACAGGTTTACATTGGACCATATTTTACTGTAGGAGTCATAAATGTAAAGCTGGGTCAAATATGATTACTAAAAAAATGACACTTTTAGGTCAATATAAGGTTTCAAACACGAGTGCCTCCTAAAAACTAAACAAAACAGGTCTAAAAGTTGTTCCAAAGCAGGAACAGTGAGGGAGGTCATATAGTACGATGTGTAGGGAAAATATATATATGTATACTAATAATGGATAATTTGGTATTTGTACTAAAACTTACAAAAGAATCACAAATGTTCAAACCTCACGAAGGAACAAAATCAGAGAGTGGAGAAACAATTTCCACCACGAGTAAGCCAAAAAGGGCTATCAGCTATTTAGTGGCTGTGACGAGCGATCAAGTACAAAAACACCAGGCAACCACAGTCCACATTAGCCAATTTTTAGCAGGTCATAAGAGAAGAAGGGGGTTGCTGTGAAAGTGTGTGCATTTTTGTAAGTTTTGTACTTTTAGTAGAAAAAAAAAAAACATTACAAACAAAACCTTAGCTGGATAACAACAATCTGTACGTTGAGTCAGTGGTTTTGCATGCAAATAATATGAAGATATTTTGCAGTGTGACATTCAGAGAATAAAGACTAAGATGTTTTTGGAGCAGTTGTGGGTTTTCTTGGTGTTATATCAGGAGCTGATTGGTCAGATTTTAGTTCTGGGGGTGCTGGATAAATATCTGGATTTCTATTTGTGAAGTGCCACTGCGCAAACCACTTGACTACCAACCTTTCATCTATACAGACAACATTTCCTACCAATCTGCCTGTTTGTCATGGCAGAAGCTAATTTAAATTACAAACTGCAGTTGAACAATGATCTCATTGTTTGCAGAAATTATACATCAAACAAGATTTTTAAATGTTTCCATTAGAGGTTTCCCCGATAAACATTTAAAAATGAATTATCAATATTGCATTGTACATAACTGTGACATGGTTCTTACTGTATGCTTTTGCACAGCTATGGTTACAGGCTCTCTGGCAGCCTCTATGTACTTGGAGTTTTAATTAATTTGCCAGAAAATAAATTACACAATAGACAAAGGTATAGATGAACTTGTGAAATTGCAATAATATTGTCGTTATCGGGAAGAGAGAATCTGTTAATAGGACAACCCTAGTTTCCAACATTTATTGGCATTAAAATGCTACATGTAACCTAAGAATTAACTACCACTGCAGTTGTTGGACAAAAGCCTCTTGCTCAATGAATATCTGGCATTTTTCTCCCCAGAAAACAAATACACCAATGTGTACACTGTGCAGTGAAACCTTTCACACACTATAGATCTCTAGCACTGCAAAACAGTAATTTTATCAGGTGGCAGGCACACAAAAGACACCAACACGAATAATAGAAAAATTCTCCCCCTCTCTGCCTCACAGCAGACTGAGAAAGTTTGCAATCACCCTCAAGATGTGGCAGGAAACCTGTGCGTGTCTGTCTCTTATTCCACAGATGCAGGGTGAAGTAGAAAGAGGGTAGAGGCTTTTACTCATTAGTGGTCTTCTCTTTGCAGGAAGGTTCACAGAGGATTTCTTTGTGTGGTAGTGGATAGGGGAAAGCTGCTCCGCTGCAAGTGCTACTGTGAACCAGTTTGTTGAGGCGAGAGAGGCCTTTGATGCTGCCCGGAGGCCTCCCAGGGCTAACCTTATACCCCGCTGCTCTGGTTGTACCAAGCGGCCTTCCCGGACTCGTTTTGAACCCGGCAGCCCTGGTGGTGCCAAGGGGTCGCCCTGTGCTGGTTCTATATCCAGCTAGCTTGGTGGTTCCCAAAGGCCTCCCGCGTCTGCCCGTCTTCCCGACAGACTTGTTCTTCTTCTTGGTATCATCCGTTGCTTGACTGGTGCTTTTTAAGCCTGGTAACTTTCCAGGCGAGCGGGGGTCACCCCCAAGAACTTCCTGTCTCTGGCACACCATGCTCTTGTGGCTCTGGGTGGGTAAGGCCATGGGAGCCAGTGTCATCTGGAGAGATGATGGAGGGGGAGGAGGGTAGAACTTGCTGGCCTGTGAGGTGCACAGGTCAAAGTGAGCACTGGGGTGGTGGCTGTCCTCTGCTAAGCACGACGGCCTGCTGTTCATGCAGAAATCACTGGTTGTCACCTGGCGCATCATCTTCTGTTTGGGGTTGGAAAAAAATGTGTCATCATTCAAATATCAGGACTAATGATTTCTGGATAGTGCCATATCAGGTCACATTTAAAATGCAGTTAAAGCTGATCATATCCACATTTGCTTAAAGAAAAGAAATATGGACTTTAGTGAAACGCTTCAAAGGTATCATCTAAAGAAATCAGGAGCCGGACCCATCTGGGACCTTCTCATCCACTGTGTGCAAGACAGATTAAAAGTTCAGGAAAGTGTGCTGCTCGTTTCTGAAGTTTATAAAGTTCACAAATCAACAACAAGTTCAAGGTCCCTGTCAGTGCTGAGTATTAATGGGCTCAGTACCACCATTCTGAGAGTGGAGGGCTGAAAACATTCACCATAACTGCAGGTTATAGTGGATGTTTTTCCAAACAACCACATATATATATATATATATATATATATATATATATATATATATATATATATATATATATATATATATATATATATATATACACACACACACACACACATATATTAGTGTTGTAGTACTCGAGACCACTTTTTGATGGTCTCGGTCTTGCCATGGACTCAGACACTGAGGACTCGGGATTTGATTTCAAGACCTGTGGACTGTGGAAATATCACTAGATAGCCAGAATATTGTCCAATTTATTAATTTATTTGTTGAAATTCTTGCTTTTATTGGATGCAAAACGTACTGATTCAAATCCAAAAAAGATTGCACTCCTCTGCCTTCCCCCAGGAGTGCACGCCCGGACATCACTCCGGCTGGGTCGTTGTTATTATCGCCACTCGCACCTCTATCATTTCACCACAATTTGCAATTTACCACAGAGCACAGACAGTTTTATTCACAATGTGTACGTTTGATCTCTACAGTCGTGCGTGCGCTTGATTTCGCGGGTTACAGAAATCAAAGTGACAACCGGCATGAACGTGAGGAGAATTAAGAGGAAAAATGAAGATCGAAATGAAAATTTCAGGCTTCCAATTCAACAAAAAAATCCCAGCATGAAAGGTAAATAAAAAACTTCATGTATTTTGATACACAAACTGCCGGAAGCCCCCCATCTCCCTCACTTCAGTACCGAGGGGCTCCTTGAAAATGTTTTTTATGCTTTAATCCCTGATTAGCAACCAAAAATTGACCTGCAGTAGAAATGTAATTTGGAGGATGCTTTTGAATAAAAAGCATTACAGCACTGCAGGCATGAACATACAGCCCCCAGTTTTTCAACAAAAACACAGCAGCAGCTGTTTTACGTGTAGTCTGTCTGCACACATGCAGCAAACGCAAAGAGGCGGAGTCGTTACTGAGACGGTGAGCTCGGGTGGAGCAAAAGGAGATGTTTTTCTAGCCTCCAAAGCAGCAGCGCTTGTTGCTGTAACACCTTAAAACCTTTACTGGGAAACAGCTGGAGGTCCTTCATCAACCACCTGATCAGCAACATGAAGAAAAGAGAACTTTGTAGCTGCTCCATCCACCGCTGTTTGATTCACACAGAGAAACATCTGCAGTACGGAAGTTAAAATATGCAGATAAATTGTTAAAACAAAAAATTATTTCTTATCCAATTAGCTGATTAATGGATGGTGTAATTTATAGAATACTCGATTACTAAAAAAAAATTGGTAGTTGCAGCCCTACTTGTATGTTTTCAGTACCTGTGGAGCTATGAAAGGCCTTCAAAAAAAAAACTACAGTTCTCAGCAAGATGATGTCACTTCCTGTTGTTGCATTAAAAACGTGATAGTTTATGCTTAGAACATGGTAGCTGATATTTGAACGTAAAAAATGCTTATAGCAGCCGATCGATAAAACATCTGGATTATGATTTTGTTGTGTATGCTTTTTAAGTGATTTCTGCAAACCCATTAGTGGAAGGAAATGGCACTCTGGGACACATTAAATGCATGATATATAAGTGTAACTCTTCTGTTTTATATACAAAAATTATCACTCTATCAATCTAATAAGGCCTGATTTAGAGTTCTGCGTCGGTCCTACGTACATAACCGAAAATGCTCTCTGAACCTAACCTGACATGCACATACCTGTCAAGTTTTGTATTTAAAAATAAGGGAAATTTTCTGCCGCCAAAACTAGAAGTTGCTATATGATGTCATCACCTAATTTGCATAATTAGTCATTTGCAATTGAGGCTGTAGGAGAGAGGGATAACATCTTTGGAGAGACAAAAATGAAGAAAGCACCCTAAATGTGTTTAGAACTACAAATTAACTTTATGAAAACTTTAATGCTTTGCCTAGACCCACATTATATAAATCAATTTTGTCCCATATTGTTTAATGTTAGAATATCAAATTTAATGAAAACACTTATGTGGGGTGCGACTGCTAACTACATTCAACCCTCCTCCTTTACCTGGGCCACTGTTGCCAACTTGTGTAAGAAAACTTGCTGTCAGCTGTCTCAAAAATTGATAAAGGTGAAGTAAGGTCTGGAGATGGGGGTGGAGCAGGAGGGCGGGCTCGATGTTTAAGTGAGGCCCGGGAGGGGAGGTTGGAGGGTGGAGTTGAAGCGAGGTCTGGGTGATGCCAAAGTGTACAAAGGGGCAGTACAATGGTTTTATGTACACAAAACACAGCAACGGTGGAGGATTTCAGTTTTCCGGTCTATCTCCAAAACTCTCCAAAAGTCGCCGACATCACTGGAAAAAGTCGCTAAATTTGTCGCTAGTTCCTTTTTGGAAAAAAGTCATTACAGGGATCTGAAAAGCCGCTAAGTTGGCAACACTCAGCCCAACCGAGGTCCAAATGCCGTTCCGGGTTTGTTCCCGCTGTCGGCACTAACCTCGCAAGAACTGCCACCCAGGCTACTGCAGGTGGCAGTTCTTGCGAGGCTAGTGACAGAATTCAGTTTGGAGTGGCACAGGAATGCTTTTTTTTTTTAATTATTATAATAAAATACGGGAAATTTATGGGAAAACACTAATACAGGAGGACGGCGGGACAGAGGGGTAAAACGGGAGACTTGACAGGTATGCATCTTAGAAATGTAACTACACGTCCACAAAGACTGTGATTACTGCCTAGGCTTCAGAGGTGCTTTCCAGTCACATAAGTAGGCCCCGTCACTCAATTAACAAGTGGGAGTGGGATTTAGTGGTTAGCATTATCTTACTAATTAGGATTAGCACCTGGCTGAAAAAAATTTCTGGCTAGAACCCTGTCGTTAGCATGGCCACCAATAACGGCAGATAAGTAAGTTGTTTCTCCGCCATTACTACATTCAGGAGCGTGAACACGAGCAGTGATTGACAGTGCTAAGACGCTCCTCCTGGCTCTGATTGGCTGTTTTTGACCGGGAGCGGTTCAGAAAGGAGGTGGAGGAGATTTTTACACAGATTATCTGTTTCACACTTTCAGACATGGTGACAGTTTTAACTGTAAAAAACAGATTTTTTTTTTAATAAAAGTTACATACTGCAGCTTTAATCTGTATAAGAGAGAAATGTGGCTTTAGTTCTTACTGTCGATGATTGTCATTTTTCAGTTTTACACATTTAGCTATGTGGTTTTGAAATAGCGCCCATTTTTACAAAGACTGTTGTTGGTTTAAAAACATAACTTTATGTATTGTTTATGAAAGGCAGAGAAAAGTAAAGACTATTGTGATGAACTATGAATAATTGTTTTACATTCTCTGATAAATGATGGAAGTCACCCAGGAGTATTAAGTAAAGATGGTTATATTTATTTAAGCTCTAAGTGTTTAATATCTTGGTGTTTTTATGGGAATGTGGATCTTTCAGATCAATTTGAGAAGTGATTTTGATTATGTTTCACATTTTATTGTGTCATGTAGTGTGGGGCACTGGTCTTGGTCTTGTCTCGGTCTTGGGTTAGGTGGTCTTGACTACA